>CM029019.1:161457864-161583828 GCA_016801055.1 Panax notoginseng
TACCCCCAGTCAATCCTCGTTCAAAGAGATTTGATGCTAAGGGGTTTGTCAATACCACTCCAATACTTGTGGTCATAGCATTGAAAGCTGCTGGGCACTTGTCATTTCATCCAAATTCAAAATATGATTAACAGCGGTGACCTGCAAATGGCAAACAATGACACCATATTGCCTGAGACTGTGAAGACATTTCCTCCAGGATCGTAAAGATGGAAGGAAGTCATAGCAGTCATATCTTCTGAGGGATACCTGGCTACAACACCCCTTACAATTGAAACAATCAAGCTCAAAGGAGTTAAAAACCCTTTGAAGGTGGCAGCAACGGAACCACTGATATTTCCATTCAGGCCACAATATCCTATCATCACCTTGAAGAAAGTCCCATGGAACTATGGGGAGGTTGAAGGATCAACATTAAATACAATTGCTACGCTATATAAGGAAAACCCGATGTATATCCATCAACGAGTGATGAAGCCAGTCATCAGATCTAAGGGGAAAGTGCCCACGGAGAAAAGCGAAGATTTCCTCTGCAAGATGGGACATAATGAAGCCAAGGTGGTGCGAAGCTTGAAAGAAGCACCTCAATAGATATCTATTATAAACTTGGAATTCTTTTTTGAAGATCATTGGAAGGTCTTAACGAAGATATTGGAAGAAGCCCACCTACCAAAGATGGTGGATGTTGAAAAGTTTCATCATCTGGTAGATCACATTTTTAATAGCAATGTGATAAATTTCACGAATGATGACATACCCCCCGAGGGGACGGGTCATTGCAAGCCACTGCACATAGCAGTGATGTCTTCCAGATATATGGTCGAAGGTGTGCTAATAGATGGAGGATCATCGCTAAACATCTACCCCTATGCCACGTTGGAAAGAATGAAGATTAACCTTAACCGAATCCGAAGCAGCCACACAGTCATAAGAGCCTTCGATGGGTCTCGACAAGAAGTTGTAGGAGAGGTTGAATTTCCAGTGGAAATTGGTCCACATATCTTCTGCATATCCTTTCAAGTGCTCAAAATCACTACAAGATATAATTTACTATTGGGAAGACCCTGGATCCATATGGCGGGAGTCGTCCCATCCACTTTTCATCAACAGCTCAAGTATATCATCAACAGTAAGCTGGTCACTGTCAATGCTAAACCAGAGTATCCTGTCCAAAGTGATATGCCTCTAATCAGTTTTAATGAAGGAGTTGAGCATGTCAGCTTCCAAGCCCTTGAGGTGAGCAACACTCACTATAAACCTATTGGGGCTTTAGTTTTGAAACCCGAGTTTTCTGCCAAGGTAATGTCGGCCAGTCAAGAAATGGTATCCTTGGGTTTCTGTTGTCTGATTTATATAATGACAAATACGCGCAAGTGCACACGGTCAATCAAATAATAAAGTGATAAGAAAGGTTGTCAAACCCACATAGAACAATTATTAACAATTAATTTAATTAACAAGTTTTTATCAATTTAAATTCACTTAAATAGTCACTCCATTTATTTGTGAATTTATTTTGATTAAAAGAAAAATAAAAATCAATTAACTAACAATTATTGATCACTAGATGATAAAGACATAGGAATGCGATTTTCCCAATTGCTCTGCAATAATTCCCCTTACCTTATTCCCACTTGATTAATCCAGTGAATTGATAACTAGGATTGCCTATCAATTGATTAACATCTTTCAATGATTAATAAAAAGACATATTTCAGTTATTTTGCTACTATTGTGCAAGACACTTAAAACAGATTCATTAAGCACAAAATTCCCAACACAGTTACACATGGCATACAAGTATTTTCGTCTCATACACTATTATGTTATCCTTAAAAAGAATCAACAAGTTCATGTGTTATTACATTCAGATCTAATCTAAGATTTTCTCTTTCAATTAAATCAAAGATATCAAATTAATTGCTAGCTAAAAAATTAATAGATTAAGCACAAAATATAATAATCAACTCAATAGGACTAACAAGTGAAAATAATGATAATTGAATTATTGAATTGCAAAAGGTTCCATTGTATCCCTAATTAAGAATTCAGTTCATCATCATAATAGAAACAAGAAGATCAAAATTAAATAGCATCATAAGTATAGATAATGAATTTAAGAGAAGAAGAAAAACACTGTCGAGGAATCAATCTCCAAGCTTCAATCTCTGCCTTTAATGTTCTCCAATGCAATCTCCAAGTCTCCACAAGGTGGCTCTCAATGAATTGTAGTCAAAAGTCTAGAAAAAGTCCCTCCAATCCAAGTTATAATTAAGTATTTATAGTCCTAACGGAAACCCTAGCAAGTTAGGCAACCAACAATCCTATTCTAGCTCAAATTGGACAACAAAACACCCAAATTAGCTCTCTCCCCGCTGTCCGGCGTGCCCAACGCTGCTCCTAGGCCTATTTGGACTCGCCCCGCGCTACAGTAATAGAAAATCTGATGGTCTGGCACACCCTGCACCACTCTTAGTTCATTTTTGGCACGCCCCACGCCGGTTAATTTTCTGTTGCGACATCCTTTGGTAAAACAGGCATAACTTTTGATCCGCTAAGAGTTAGGGGGCCTACCACCTATCAAATCAAATATATCGATGAGATATACAATTTTGATTTTTTCAGAATTGACAGAGTCTGGCATGATTAAGGTTGAAATTTGGCTTTAAGTGGCCGCTATGTAAATGGCAAGCCTGGCAACTCTAAGCTTTGATCTCTTTTGATAAAAAAGGTTATAACTCTCGCATCCGAACTCCGATTGAGACGATTCAAGATGTTCCTGAAAGCTAAGAAGTAGATCTACACTTAAATTCAAGTTCCAAGCCAAGAAAATAAATCTAACTTAGTGTTCAAAGCCCTGCAATCTTCCCTTCTTGCATTTGCTTGCATATTTTAGTTCAAAAGATGTCTGAATTGCTTTTCTTGCTTCTTCATGCCAATGTCATGTCATAGCCTACAAAATAACATAACATGTATGAAATGCACACACAACACTTAAAAATAAACCAAAATATTAAGCTCAAATGCACTCGATTCTTAGGTATAAAACCACTCATCAAATACCTCCAAACTTAAACATTTGCTTGTCCTAATGCAAACAAAACAATGTTATACTACAAAAAAAACAACCTTGATGCAAATGTGAACTATACTCTACAATCCT
This sequence comes from Panax notoginseng, assembly GCA_016801055.1. Classification (NCBI taxonomy): domain Eukaryota; kingdom Viridiplantae; phylum Streptophyta; class Magnoliopsida; order Apiales; family Araliaceae; genus Panax; species Panax notoginseng. Next base: position 161,461,028 of record CM029019.1, read on the forward strand.
ATAAATCTGGAAACAAATCAGTATGAATATTAGCAACAAGCCACTAAGATATCCTCTAGAAACTCAAACAGAACATCTCATCAATAAAAACTAATAAATGGAATCAATCCGACAATCTAAACCCATCACTACCCATGCAGTGTGTGTGTGATCGTTCTTAACTGCAATGTTATTATTACGCATGAGTGAGTACGATTGCCCACAAATATAATAATATAACAATAATATAATAACATGCGAGTGAATCAAAGACTTCTAAAATAAGAATCTCGACTTTTGAATCAAGAATGAATAACAAGAATTAAAAGAACTCCTGAGGGTCATAAGACCTTGAACTACGTCCTAGGTTGTCAAGTATTAAACTTGAAACCTTTAATAGTCATAAGACTATGGACTCTTCTACTCGTACTTAGCGGGATCAACCCTTAGTACCATACTGTGCACAATATCTCAACGCTAAAACATAAGTAATCCCCTATAACAGGGTTGTTCATCTCAGTTTGACATTAGAGTCCGCACCAAAGGAAGTTTAGTTTGGATAAATTCAATAATAGTTCTGAAATTTAGAACGCTCATCAATTATGAACTAGTCGAATCATTAAGGGTTCGCTAGTCTTACAAGGTTTCAAAATAAACTGATACTCAATTTGAATAATAATTCTAAAAAGGTATACAATCGAATAAGTATTGTATAACTGAATTCATGCTTTAAAAGAATTATAGCATCTAATATGAGGTATTGAACTTGAACAATTAAGAATAAGAACTTACTCGATATAGAATACAAGTCTAAGACTTGATCAAGGAAATATTTAGAATTTAAGGAACCTGCTTAACAACAATAATTTAGGAATAGAATACTTGCTCAATATAAAAGTAAGGTTTAGAAACTTGCCTCTTGCAAAAGCTACGATTAATTTACGTTCCTTATTAAATCCTACATATCAATACATTCACAATACTCATTAATCAATAGTTTGATATACCTATCGAATCCTAACATTGGTCTTTGAATACGTTATCGGACTTTTAAGTCTTATTAATTATTCACATAACGTAAATTAATTAACATATTATTATATGCTTGACATGTGACGCCCCCAAAATAGGTATACATCACCCATTCTGAGTCGCCAAATACATGGTACAGAAACAAATACAACTTTATTAAAACACTTGTCGCGCAAAATATGACAACACAATACTGTGAGTTTAAAACACAAATATTGTCTTCTATACAATATCCACACTCAAATAAGTCCTCATTATAATTATTGAAGCGCTATTTTATAAAATAGTGAGGACTGCTAACACAACTGACTAGAAACATCACTCCACACCCCGACTAGTTCCTCATATATTCTCGCCTCCTGAGAAAAATGAAACAAAAAGAAAAATGGTGAGTTCAACTAGCCCAGTAAAGAATATTATGACTAAGATAATATACAACAACTTATCATTAGTCTTCAACAGGGAAAAATCTGATAAAATATAATTGACAACAAGTTTTAGATCAACAACTGCAGCAGAAACAACAAACCATTAGAAGAGTCAAGTAGAGAATGAGTCTACTATCTCTAAGATTTAAAAGTCCATCATCAATATTTTATCCCTGTAACAACAATCAATAACCATCTTTAATCAAATATTCATCTTTGCACTACAGGCCAAAGATATTCATTTGTATCACTAGTCGGTCATGTTCATCTCAACACCTGTTCATCTTTGCACTACGGGCCAAAGATATTCATCAGTTAATCATTCATCTTTCCACTACAGGCCAAAGATATTCAGTAATATCATCATTTAGGACTGAGGATGATGAAAAATATTTTAAAAAAAACGAACCCAGTGAGACACCCTTAAAATATTTTGGCATAATGATATTGAAGAAAATAATATCATTTAAGAAGAAAATAGCATCCCTTACCTCAAGATAACAGTACTTCTGTTCGGAATATCGATATAAGGCTGAAGGAAACTTGAACTAATAAATAAAAACTCACAAAGTATCTAAATACTCACAAAATACGCTTGATAATATAGAGAGAGAAAGAGAGAAAACTTATGTTTCTGGTGTGATTTTCAATTCTAACTTAGCCCTCTATTTATAGGAAAATGTTAGCACGCCGAAGCAGACTTGACCTGCAACCTGATGGCTTTACCTGCTACTATTCCCACCAACCACATTTGAATAAAATTCTAGCACATTTCTTACCAACCAAAAGTGGGGCCCACTCAATTCTAGAATTTTCCACCAAAATCATTTATAAACCTAATTTTTGAATCATTCACCTCTTAAAATTCATAACAAATTATACGTTCATTTTTAACGATTCAAAATTTGTGGACATATACTCAACTTATATATGTATAACATATCCAAAAATCACAACGATCCAACGGTCAGATTAAAAATTATAACTCACGCAACATATCTCAAGAACAGTGATTTAATTTTTAATACTTCCATTCCGACAAAAACACCTCAATATTAATTCCTTCACAAAAAATAAATATATCCATCAATTATATCCACATAAAATAAGTATTTCCTTATCATATAAATCAATAATTAATTATTCATAAATAATATTACATAATCACAATTATGACAACCAGGTCGTTCCCAGGAAAGAGGGGGCTTTCCAATAAAGATTTCTCCTTACTGGCACACGATTAGATGACCAAACCTCTCCTTAGACAGAACTTTCTAGACATTGCCAATAATGTTATCTAATAATATTATTCAAATAATATGAAGTATTGATCTGATAATGGAAAATACAGTGCAGTAATAATTATTGAAATAACAATAATATAAAATATCAACGCATCAATTATTGAATCAATAAAATAAAATATTGAACAGTAACTACTATAACAATTATTAAGTAGTGCCTTCTTTCATAAGGATCAATAATTCAAAAATACTGTGCAATACCGTGTGCTACTGTGCAACTGCACGTATTACTGTATTTTAACCACCAGGTATTCCAACAGTATTAACGGTAACAACTACGTCATTATTTATAAACAACTTATACTTGCCATTTTCTTCATCCAATTACTTTCCATTATGGGGCCTACACAAGGCTGCGCCATCGTATGAATATTCTCTGACAGAAAGAATATTCCACGACCAAACGAATATTCCCCGACAACAAATTAATATTTTATAACCACTTGCTTATTTTGCAAAATTTGCACATATCACCCATAACCAAAATATTATATCAAATTAACACCTTATTATTCACAATAATATTTAGAGAAAATTTGATTTTATTCATTAATAAGTTGGGGTCTTACAACCTCCCCTCCTTATGAAATTTCGTCCTCGAAATTGACGTACGTACCTGGTGTTTCGAAAAGGTGAGGATACCTCGCTTTCATCTCTAATTCCAACTCCCAGGTCATTTCCTCAATTGCATGGTTTCTCCATAAAACCTTAACTTATGGTATAACCTTCGTGCATAAAACATGCTCTTTCATATTCAAGATCTTAATAGGTACCTCCTCGTACGTTAAATCTTCGGCTATCTCGTCTGGTTCTAACTCAATTATGTGGTTCAGGTCTTTCACATATTTACGAAGCACAGATACGTGAAAAATATTATGAACACGAGACATGCTTGGAGCTAATGCGAGTCGATATGCCACATTTTCTATTCGGTCAAGAATTTCAAATGGACCAACAAATCGTGGATTGAGCTTTCCTCTCTTCCCAAATCTTGTAACTCCTTTCCATGGTGCAACACGTAACAATACATGATTCCCAATACTAAATTCTATATCCTTTCGATGAAGATCCGCATAACTCTTTTGTCGATCTTGTGCCGTTTGTATACGTTGTCGAATCGTTTGGATCTTCTCTGTAGTTATGCGTACCAATTCTGGTCCCAACAACGTTGCTTCACCCACCTCGTCCCAGCATATAGGAGAATGATACTTTCGTCCATACAAGGCTTCAAATGGAGCCATAGCTATACTTGCCTGATAACTGTTGTTGTAGGAGAATTCAACCAGTGGCAAGTACTTATCTCAACTTCCTTTGAAATCTAGAACACAAAGTCTTAATAGATCTTTAAGGGTTTGAATAGTCCTCTCTGATTACCCGTCCGTTTGAGGATGGTATGCTGAACTGAATCGTAAATCCGTGCCCATAGCTTTCTGCAAGCTAACCCAAAATCGTGAAGTAAATCTTGGGTCACGATCAAAAACTATGGATACTGGCATGCCATGCAATCTCACAATCTCATTCACGTACATACTAGCAAGTCATTCAAGGGAATAAGTCTCACGTATAGGTAAGAAATAAGCAGACTTGGTTAATCTATCAACAATGACCCAAATCGCGTCTATGCCTTGAGAAATCTTGGGAAGACCCGTAACAAAATCCATAGTAATGTGTTCCCACTTCCATTTCAGAATCTCAAGTGGTTGTAATGGACCTTTGGTACTTGATGCTCTGCTTTTACACGGTGACAAGTTAAACACCTTGAGATAAACTCTGCGATCTCTCTTTTCATATTGCTCCACCAAAATATATGTCGAAGATCATGATACATTTTGGTACTCCCAGGATGGATTGCAAATGGTGTGTTGTGTGCCTCCATCATGATTCTATGTTTCAAGTCAGAATTGTTAGAAATGCAAAGTCTGGAGTTGACTCGAAGTATTACTTCTTCATCGATTCTTGCTTCTGGAATAGCACCTTCTTGCACTTTCTTCTTCATACACATCAGCTCCATGTCCGTAGCTTGAGCAGCTTTAACTTTATCGATTAAAGTCGGTTCTACTCGTATATTTGATATCATCATGTGGGTACTTGGAGCCTTCATCTCTATCTCCATCTTTTGCAAATCATACAAAATGGACCTTTTTGTTAACAACATTGCACTCGTACCCGCATATGATCTTCTACTCAATGCGTCAGCTACTACGTTCGCTTTTTCAGGATGATATTGGATGGTATGGTCGTAATCTTTCAACAGCTCGAGCCAACGTCATTGTCGCATGTTGAGTTCCCTTTAGGTGAAGAAATATTTGAGACTTTTATGATCCGTATAGATCTCCACTTTCTCCCCATACAGGTAGTGTCTCCAAATCTTCAACGCAAAAACGACTGCTGCCAACTCCAAATCATGAGTAGGATAATTCCTCTCATATTCTTTGAGTTGTCGCGAGGCATAGGCTATAATTTTTCCATTTTGCATGAGAACACATCCTAACCCTTTGCCTGAAGCATCGCTGTAGATAACAAATCCATCTGAACCAGATGGTATTGTCAGAACAGGTGCCGAAATGAGTCTCCTCTTGAGCTCTTGGAAACTCTTCTCACATTCCTCGCTCCATATGAATTTTGTATCTTTTCGAGTCAGCTGAGTTAATGAAGTAGCGATTCGAGAAAATTCTTCCACGAATCTCTGATAATAACCAGCTAAGCCCAGAAAGCTACGTACTTCAGTCACCGACTTCGGTTGCTCCTAACTTTGTATGGCTTCAATCTTCGCCGAGTCGACAGATACTCTATGTTTTGACACCACGTGCCCAAGGAATGCTACTTCCTCAAGTCAAAACTCACATTTCTTTAGCTTGGCATATAGCGTGTTATCACGAAGCCTTTGCAGTACCAGCTTCAAATGGCGCTCATGATCTTTATGGCTTTTGGAATAGATGAGGATATCATCAACAAAGACAACAACGAACTGATCTAAATATTCTTTGAACACACGGTTCATCATATCCATGAAAGCAGCAGGAGCATTAGTCAATCCAAATGACATGACTAAGAATTCATAATGCCCGTACCGAGTTCTGAAGGCAGTCTTTGGAATATCCTCAGTTTTAATCTTCAGTTGATGATATCCAGAACGAAGATCGATCTTTGAAAAGAATTGTGCTCCTTGCAACTGGTCGAACAGGTCATCAATACGAGGTAGCGGATACCTATTCTTGATGGTGACATGGTTCAATTCTCGATAGTCAATACAAAGTCGCATACTCCCGTCTTTCTTCTTTACAAATAAAATAGGAGCACCCCAAGGAGACGTACTAGGACGAATGAAATCGATGTCTAACAATTCCTGTAATTAGACTTTTAACTCCTGAAGTTCAATAGGAGCCATTCGATATGGTGTTTTAGAAATGGGCTTTGTACCGGGTTCAAGGTCAATAAAGAATTTAACTTCACGTTCTGGGGGTAGACCAGGAAGTTCTTCAGGAAATACGTCAGGAAATTCACTAACAACATAAATATTATTCAAATCTGACGTGTTTTTGTTCAAGTCCATAACATGGGCTAAGAAAGCTTGACAGCCGTTTTTCAATAAACGAATGAATTTATGGCTTGATATGACAGCGATTGATTTTAATGGTTTGGTTGCTTGAATTCACATAACAAGTTGGTTAGGAATATGAAAACTAACAACCTTACAAAAACAATCAATTTTGGCATAATGAGTAGTTAACCAATCAATTCCTAAAATCACATCAAAAGCAAGTATCTTTAAAGAGATAAGGTCAACAGGTAGTGTGATTGTGCCAATTTGGATTAAGCAAGATTTATAAACTGTAGATGTAATGAAAGTTTCTCCTAACGGAGTCTCCATAGATAGGTCAAAGTCTAATTTCTCCGGAGTCAAGTTTAAATGTTGAGCACAAGCAGGAGAGATAAAAGAATGGGTAGAACCGGTATCTAGTAAAGTATAAACTTTGCAAGAATTCAAGATTAGCTTACCCGTAATCACCTCGTTCGGGTTTCTCGCGTTTTGGCCAGTCAAGACAAATGCTCTTCCAGGAATCGCTGATTTCGACTTATCCGGGACAGCGTTTGGAGTCACCATCCCCGCTGAACTTGGTTTTGCTATAGAACACTCTCGAGCTATATGACCCTCCTTTCCACAGTTATAACACACCTTGGATTGTTGTGGACAGTTTGCTGATATGTCCCTCTTTTCCGCATTTGTAACAAACGACCGGTGCTCGTTCTCCTCCCCTAGAAACAGTTGATGTTTGTGCTGACGTTTTCACGTTATCATTGTTGTACCTTCTCTTCTTGAAATCTCCTCCCGACTCGCTCCTTCTATTATCACTGCCACGATTTCCACCAGAGTGGCTACCGCTTTTGTCCGAATATTTTCCTCCCTGCTGGTTTTCATTGGTCCGATGACCGCTGCCACCGGTATTATCTTGGTTGTGTTCCCTCGGTTGAATATACTCATGATCTCGCTCTAATAATTGAGCCCTGTTTACAACATCTGAATATAAAAAAAATTTATGAGAGATAAGATATTGCTGAATCTCGGGTTTTAAACCTCTTAGAAACATCCTTGTCATTCGTTCCTCATTCTCGACCAAATGAGGTGCAAACCTTGATAACTCTGTAAACTTCGCCTCGTACTGGGATACCGTCATGTTATTTTGTTCCAGCCTAATAAACTCTACCTCCTTCATATGACGAATACTTTCAGGAAAGTACTTATCATTAAACAGTTTCTGAAATGTTTCCCAGGACATGTTGAGTGCGTCAGGCTGGGTACGCTTCATAGACTCCCACCAGTAGTCTGCCTCATCGCGGAATATAAAGGTGGCGAATGGAACCTTCTGTTCCTCCGTGCATCCCAAGACATCGAATATCTTAGTAATTTGCTTGACCCGCGTTTCCGCCTTGATTGGATCCGGCTTTCCCTGAAAGTCTGGTGGTCCCAACTCTTTGAACTGCTTGGCCGTGACAAATCGCGCGTTGTTATCATTTCCACTCGTATTCTGCACACGAGTCTCCCTCGTCTGATTTTGCATGAACTGCAAAAAGCTCATAAATATTCCATCATTCATCGTTTGCTCGGTAACGTTGTTTACAGGAGGAATATTGCCTTCCAGTTGCACGTTCTCCTGGTTTGTGACTAAAGGTTGTTCCACAGTCTCATATACTCCATTGTTAACGTTCTCGGTTGCCATTCTCAAATACTGCCATAAAATAAGGGTTAATTAAATAAATTAGCATATCACATAATATCCCTATATTATGACCAACCAACAAATAAGCTTAGGTAGGACACACTAGCGAAGGATTTACTCGTCTCTCCCCTCCTAGTTCTATTCCCCGATCTCTGCTAGAGACCATATCCCTAAGCTCTGATACCAACTGTGACGCCCCCAAAATAGGTATACATCACCCATTCTGAGTCGCCAAATACATGGTACAGAAACAAATACAACTTTATTAAAACACTTGTCGCGTAAAATATGACAACACAATACTGTGAGTTTAAATACAAATATTGTCTTCTAGACAATATTCACACTCAAATAAGTCCTCATTACAATTATTGAAATACTATTTTATAAAATAGTGAGGACTACTAACACAACTGACTAGAAACATCACTCTACACCCCAACTAGTTCCCGCTATATTCTCGCCTCCTGAGAAAAATGGAACAAAAAGGAAAAGGGTGAGCTCAACTAGCCCAGTAAAGAATATTATGACTAAGATAATATACAGCAACTTATCATTAGTCTTCAATAGGAAAAAATCTGATAAAATATAATAGACAACAAGTTTTAGATCAACAACTGCAGCAGAAACAACAAACCATTAGAATAGTAAAGTAGATAATGAGTTCTACTATCGTCTAAGATTTAAAAGTCCATCATCAATATTTTATCCCTGTAACAACAATCAATAACCATCTTTAATCAAATATTCATCTTTGCACTACAGGCCAAAGATATTCATTTGTATCACCAGTCGGTCATGTTCATCTCAACACCTGTTCATCTTTGCACTACGGGCCAAAGATATTCATCAGTTAATCATTCATCTTTGCACTACAGGCCAAAGATATTCAGTAATATCATCATTTAGGACTGAGAATGATGAAAAATATTTTAAAGAAAACTAACCCAGTGAGACAGAAGGATAAATATTAGGGATTCGTATTACAATTTATCCAAGTGCAATAATACTCCATAACAACCAATTGTGAAGTAGAATTCAACAATAAATCAAGACATGGATACTGTAAGACCCCAACTTATTATAAATAAAAGTGAATTTTCCTCTATTCATTATTCTAAATTAATAAGGTATTAATTTGATATATTACTTTGGTTATGGGTGAAATGTGCAAATTTTGTAAAATAAACAAGTGGTTATAAAATAATCATTGTTGTCGAAGAATATTCGTTTGGTCGTGGAATATTCTTGTTGTCGGGGAATATTCGTATGACGGCGCAGTCATTTATGGGCCCCATAACAGAATAACTGTCGGATGAAGAAAATGACAAATTTAAGCTTTTATAAATAACGGCGTAGTTGTTACCGTTAACACTGTTGGAATACCCGGTGGTTAAAATACAGTAATACTCGTGGATGCACAGTATTGATGAATTATTGATCCTTACGTAAGAAGGCACTACTCAATAATTGTTACAGTAATTACTGTTCAATATTTTATTTATTGCTTCAATAATTGTTGCGTTGATATTTTATATTATTATTGTTTCAATTATTATCACTGCACAGTATTTTCCATTATCAGATCAATAATTCATATTATTTGAATAATATTATTAGATAGCATTATTGGCAATGTCTAGAAAGTTATGTCAAGGAGAGGTTTGGTCACCTAATTGCGCGCCAGTAAGGAGAAATCCTTATTGGAAAGCCCCCTCTTTCCTGGGAACGACCTGGTTGTCATAATTGTGATTCTGTAATATTATTTGTGAATAATTAATTATTGATTTATATGATAAGAAAATATTTATTTTATGTGGATATAAATGAAGGAATTTTAGCATAAAATAATTGTTGAAAGTTTGACATATTTTTGTGGAATTACAATTATTTCTCTGATAAAATATTCATTTAAATATATCATAATTGTTTCAATTATATATATATATATATATATATATATATATATATATATATATATATATATATATATATATGCATGTGATTTAATTTTTCCTTGAATGTTTTTCTAAGTTGAGGGGCGGAAGAAACCAAAATGTATTTGCATACTTTGTGTAGCATTATTTTGGGTTGGTGAGAATTTGTCAGCAAAAGTGGTGCCTAACTTTTATGGGCCCTCAAGGATGAAAAAAAATCAGAGTTTGGCAAGAATAAAGGAGTTGTTAGCCTATTTGGTTGGTGAAATGTGTTGCCTGCAAGATTATTTCAAAGAGTGGCCCCCCACCCATTTTGAAATTAAGATGTTAGGCATTGAAAAGTTAGGTTGCAGTTGATTTATCTCCTTCCGATTTTCACTATAAAAGGAGGGCAAACCTCCATCCTAAATCACACCATATTCATAATCAGAAATTTTTATTTCATAGTATTGTGAGTATTTTTTTCTTGAGTATACGAATATTTTGAGGGAAGTTTTTCTGTAAGATTTTCTCAGAATAATATTCGATTTCCAGTCAAATCCAGTTTCTACCAAGGTAAAGGATATTATTTTATTGAAATACTCGTAAGAAATATTATTTTCTTTCATACTCCATAGTATGGAATGAATATTATTTCATTTCGTATTCCTAAATTTAAACTTACTATGGTAAGTATTGCTTCTATAATTCCTGAAATGATTAGAAATTTCGTTTCATCTAATATCATTTCATAGGAATATTGGTCTGAACTTTTTATCAAATTTGAAACTTTTCATGACCGGGTACTGTTCACAGTTACTGTTCATGGGTACTGCTCACGGGTACTGTTTACAGTTACTGTTCATGGGTACTGTTCATGGGTACTGTTCACGGTTACTGTTCACGGGTACTGTTCACGGGTACTGTTCACAAAAGAAAAAAAAATATTTTTTTTCTTTCCTTCCCAGTTATCTATTGTGACCCTTATTCTTGAAATTTAATCCGTGTTTTGATCTTTATTCTTGAATTTTACTCCACTATAGTTTATATGGAGTATTATTGAACTTGGATAGACTGAAATATGAATCCTTAATATTTGTCCTTCTGTCTCACTGGATTCGTTCTTTAAAATATTTTTCATCATCCTCAGTCCTAAATGATGATAATACTGAATATCTTTGGCCCGTAGTGCAAAGATGAATGATTAACTGATGAATATCTTTGGCCCGTAGTGCAAAGATGAACAGGTGTTGAGATGAATATGACTGACTGGTGATACAAATGAATATCTTTGGCCTGTAGTGCAAAGATGAATATTTGATTAAAGATGGTTATTGATTATTGTTACAGGGATAAAATATTGATGATGGACTTTTAAATCTTAGAAGATAGTAGAACTCATTCTCTACTTGACTCTTCTAATGGTTTGTTATTTTCGCTGCAGAATATTGATCTAAAACTTATTGTCTATTATATTTTATCAGATTTTTCCCTATTGAGGACTAAAGATAATTTGTTGTATATTATCTTAGTCATAATATTCTTTACTGGACTAGTTGAGCTCACCCTTTTCCTTTTTGTTCCATTTTTCTTCTCAGGAGGTGAGAACACAGCAGGATCGAGTCGGGATATGGAGTGATGGTTCTAGAAAGATGTTTTAGCAGTCCTCACTATTTCTATAAAATAGTGTTTGAATAATTGTAATGAGGACTTATTTGAGTGTGGATATTGTCTAGAAGATAATATTTGTATTTAAACTCACAGTATGTATTGTCGTATTTCACACGACATTTGTATTATTGAAGTTGTAGTTTGCTTTATGTACCATGTATTTGACGACTTAGAATGGGTGTTGTATACCTATTTTGGGGGCGTCACAGTTGGTATCAGAGCTTAGGGATATGATCCCTGGTTAAGATGTGAGACAAGAACTAGGAGGGAAGAGACAGGGAATTCTATCGCTAGTATGACCTGAATAAGTTTATTTGGTAATTATTTGGTCAGTCAGATATAGGGATAATATGTGACATGTCAATTAACCCTTGTTTTATGGCAGTATTTGAGAATGGCAGCAGAGAACGTTAACAATAGAGTGAATGAGACTGTGGAGACACCCTTAATCACCACCCAGGGGAACGTGCAACAGGAAGGCAATATTCCTCCTGTAAACAACGTTACCGAGCAAACGATGAATGATGGAATGTTTAGGAGCTTTTTACAGTTCATGCAAAATCAGACGAGAGAGACTCGTGTGCAGAATACGGGTGGAAATGATAACAACGCGCGGTTTGTCACAGCCAAGCAGTTCAAAGAATTGGAACCACCAGAATTTAAGGGAAAGCCGGATCCGATCATGGCGGAAACGTGGGTCAAGCAAATTACCAAGATATTCGATGTCTTGGGATGCACAGAGGAATAGAAGGTTTCATTCGCCACCTTTATGTTTCGCGGTGAGGCAGACTACTGGTGGGAGTCTGTGAAGCGTACCCAGCCTGACGCACTCAACATGTCCTGGGAAACGTTTCAGAAACTGTTTAATGACAAGTACTTTCCTGAAAGTATTCGTCATATGAAGGAGGTAGAGTTTATTAGACTGGAACAAAACAACATGATGGTGTCCCAGTACGAGGCGAAGTTTGCAGAGTTATCCAGGTTTTCACCTCATTTGGTCGAGAATGAGGAACGAATGACAAGGATGTTTCTGAGAGGTTTAAAACCCGAGATTCGGCAATATCTATCTCTCATAAATTTTCTTTATATTCAGATGTTGTAAACATGGCTCAATTATTAGAGCGAGATAATGAGTATGTTCAACTGAGGGAACACAACCATGGTCATACTGGTGACAGCAGTCATCGGAGCGATGAGAACTAGCGAGGAGGGAAAAATACAGACAAAAGTGGTAACCACTCAGGTGGTCATCGTGGCCATGATAATAGGAGAGGTGAGTCAAGTCGAAATTTCAAGAAGAGAAGATTTAGCGATGACAGGAAGACGTCGACAGCAGCACCAGCACCAGCACCAGGAACAAATTCTAGGGGAGGAGAACGACCGCCAGTTAGATGTTACAGATGCGGAGAGGAGGGACATATAAGTCCAAACTGCCCATAACATTTCAAGGTATGTTATAATTGTGGAAAGGAAGGACATATCGCTCGAGAGTGTACTATAGCGAAACCAAGTCCAGCTGGAACGGTGACACTAAAGGCGGATACGAACAAAATAAAGTCGGCGGTTTCTGGAAGAGCGTTTGTCGTGACTGCCCAAAATGCGAGGAACCCGAACGAAGGTATAACGGGTTAGTTAATTATAATTTCTTGCGAAGTTTATACCTTACTAGATACCGGTTCTACCCATTCTTTTATCTCTCCTGCTTGTACTAAACGTTTAAACTTGACTCCGGAGAAATTAGACTTTGACCTATCTGTGGAGACTCCGTTAGGAGAAATTTTCATTACATCTACAGTTTATAAATCTTGCTTAATCCAAGTTGGCACAATCACATTACCTATTGACCTTATCTCTTTAAAGATACTTGCTTTTGATGTAATTTTAGGAATTGATTGGTTAACTACTCATCATGCCAAAATTGATTGTTTTCGTAAGGTTGTTAGTTTTCATATTCCTAACCAACCTGTTATGCGAATTCAAGCAACCAAACCACTAAAATCAATCGCTGTCATACCAAGCCATAAAGCCATTCGTTTATTGAAAAATGGATGTCAAGCTTTCTTAGCCCATGTCATGGACTTGAACAAAAATACGTCAGATTTGAATGATATTTTTGTTGTTAGTGAATTTCCTGACGTATTTCCTGAAGAATTTCCTGGCCTATCTCAGAGCGTGATATTGAATTTTTGTATTGATCTTCAACCCGATACAAAACCCATTTCTAAAATCTCATATTGAATAGCTCCTATTGAACTTCAGGAGTTAAAAATCCAACTATAGAATTTGGTACCCGAGCCTCTATCTGGTGACTTCCTTTGTGAAATGCACCAAAGTCAGACTCTCCGTAAGGGACTCTATATTTGTGTGGTGGTAAAATAATAGGTGTCATTGTGACGTGCTATCCAAGATTGGGATATGAATCACAATTGAGAGCAACCGAAGTCGGTGACCAAAATACGTAGCTTTCTGGGCTTAGCTGGTTACTATCGGAGATTCGTGGAAGGATTTTCTCGAATCGGTACTCCGTTAACTTAGTTGACTCAGAAAGATACAAAATTCGTATGAAGCGAGGAATGCGAGAAGATTTTCCAATAGCTCAAGAGGCGACTCATTTGGAACCTGTTCTGACCATACCATCCTGAAAAAGCGAACGTGGTAGCTGACACGTTGAGTAGAAGATTGTTCGCGAGTACAAGTGTGATATTTTTAAAGACCCATTTTGTATGACTTACAAATGATAGAGATAGAGTTGAAGACTCTAGGTACCCATGTGATGATATACGAGTAGAATCGACTTTTATCGATAAAGTTAAAATCGCTCAAACTACACACCGGAGCTGATGAATATGAAGAAGGAAGTGCAAGAAGTTGTTATTCCAAAAGCGAGAATTGGCGATGTGAGGAAAGCTCAAACCTTCAATTTATTGGTCCATTTGAGATTCTTGACCGAATAGGAAATGTGACCTATAGACTCGCATTACCTCCAAGTATGTCTCGTGTTCATAATGTTTTTCACATATCCATGCTTCGTAAATATGTGAAAGACCCGAACCATATTATTGCGTTAGAACCAGATGAGATAGCCGAAGATTTAATGTACGAAAAGGTACCTGTTAAGATCTTGGATAGGAAAGAGTATGTCCTACGCACCAAAGTTATACCACAAGTTAAGGTTTTATAGAGGAACCATGCTATTGAAGAAATGACCTGGGAGTTGGAATCGGAAATGAAAGCAAGGTACCCTCACCTGTTCGAAACACCAGATACGTACGTCAATTTCGAGGACGAAATTTTATAAGAAGGGGAGGTTGTAAGACCCCAACTTATTATAAATAAAAGTGAATTTTTCTCTATTCATTATTCTAAATTAATAAGGTATTAATTTGATATACTAATTTGGTTATGGGTGAAATGTGTAAATTTTACAAAATAAGTAAGTGGTTATAAAATAATCATTGTTGTCGGAGAATATTCGTTTGGTCGTGGAATATTCTTGTTGTCGGGGAATATTCGTACGACGGCGCAGTCATTTGTGGGCCCCATAACAGAATAACTGTCGGATGAAGAAAACGACAAATTTAAGCTTTTATAAATAACGGCGTAGTTGTTACCGTTAACACTGTTGGAATACCCGGTGGTTATAATACAGTAATACGCGTGGATGCACAGTATTGATGAATTATTGATCCTTACGTAAGAAGGCACTACTCAATAATTGTTACAGTAATTACTGTTCAATATTTTATTTTATTGCTTCAATAATTGCTGCGTTAATATTTTATATTATTGTTGTTTCAATTATTATCACTGCACAGTATTTTTCATTATCAGATCAATAATTCATATTATTTGAATAATATTATTAGATAGCATTATTGGCAATGTCTAGAAAGTTATGTCAAGGAGAGGTTTGGTCACCTAATTGCGCGCCAGTAAGAATATATTACCAATTAAAGCTCGGTCGATTGTCATTCATAGTCTATTATTGGAAACTGTTCTTCTTGTGAGAAATTGTTTGCTCACTCTTGCACAAAACAATGCAGATGAGACCAAGGAGTCTGAAGAGCTTTCTACAAGCAAGGGCAAGACACTTGAATAGAGTGTCTTTAGTTTACTGTTTATTTATGGAACTTATGTAATATACTTGATTATGTTTATGTTTTATTATTTCGTTAATGATGTAATAATTATGGTTAGATAACCTGGGATTTCGTTTGATGATATAACTCTTTAATGGGATTAATATTTATGAAATTTTAATATCCTTTATTTATGGGTAGTTAGATGTGGTTTTTAATGGACAGTGAACACCAGATCTGTGAAATTGAAGTACCCGAATTTTAGAGTGTCACACTATCACCATAGATTAAATTAAATACACATAACTTATTATTATGATTATGACATTTACTTCTTAAATAAATATTTTTTCTTTTATAGTGTGACCCTTTAGGCTCTCCATATTAAACCGGTTGTGAATAAATCAATTAAAACAATTCTAATCTTATTTAAATGAATAAATAAATAAATTTTTTTATTTATTTAAATAAATAACATTAATTCTACAATAAGGATAAGCCTCCTTAGCGATCAACGACTTTCTAGATAATATAGATTTCAACATTAATCATAAAAGAACCCTTGAGTAAATAGTTACCGTACAATTCAATCCTTCCACCATACAATATCCCAATTAAATATAAGACATAAAATTATTGTCAAGTCTCATTTTATTTAATTATATGTATTTCGATTCTTAAATGCACAACTTCAAATAATGCAAATTAGAAACTCCTTTTCTAATTTCATTCTGCCTTTGCCAAGGACTACTGATTTGTCATTTATCGAATCACATAGAACATTCTTTTTTTTACTAGAAATGGTAGATTTTTTGTTGATCATTCATTATCTCCATGTACAACTTATTACACCCAGGCATACCCTTTGATATACCCAAAGTGTCTTAAGGGACGTGTCAAAATATAACTCATCATACACAAAATACTATGCTGATCTCAAGTCTAAGGATCACTTGTACTACTATCACTACAGGAATTTCTATTGACAGGTAAGTAAAACTCCATTAGGTATTCCTTAGCGAGCCACGTTTAGTGAACTTATCCTCCAATAAGCACCTACATACTTGCTTTAGTGTCTCCACATAAATGATCATGAGATCAATCATCCCCATCCAATGAGCAAGCAACGTATCTACTAATCTATCCGGATTCACTAATCCCCTTTTTAGTAATCCAACGATTGAGAATAATTTTAGTTTGTGAACCATCTAAGAATTTAGATCTCATTAGCATGATCATCATCATGATTCTAAAAGTATTGCTCAAAACTACGAGTTTATCACATATTATAAAACAATACCACGTAGATAAATTAAAAGTCTTTAATTAAATAATTATTTTATTAATAAATGAATATGATTGTTATAAAGTATATGCTTTATCGTCAAACATAATTGGCTTGTGTGCATACTACTTTCATATTCATCAATTATCCATACGTTTCACATTTCAAAATTATTTTTAATCTACCACATATTAGTTATTTACACATTTCACATTTCAAGATTAACTTTAATCGACCACATATGTTATCCACACGTTTCACATTTTAAGATTATCCTTAATCTATGCCACTCATAAATTATCCACACGTTTCACATTTAAAAAGTATCTTTAATCTGTCATATATTAGTTATCCACACGTTTCACATTTCAAGATTATATTTTTCTTTACTATTCACAATTATTATTATATTATCAATCTTTTGTGTTATTGTTTTAATGTATTAATATCACAGATATCATTGTTCTTTAAATAATGAGTTTGTCTAACTATTTAATTCACATGACATTTAATTATGTAACTTTCCCTTACTACCCTTGCTACAGTGACAATTATTGGTTTAATAATCTAAAATATTATTCATTTGACACTGTAGTAATTATTGATTCAATAATATGAAATATTGTGTAATTGATACTTTGATAATTATTAGTTCAATAATATAAAATATTGTGCAGTTGCTATTGTGACAATTATTGATTCAATAATGCGAAATATTGTGCAATACCATGTCTTACTATTGAATACCGTGTGCTATTGTGGAGTACCGCATGTTACTGTTCCTTTATCACCTGGTATTTAACAGTTAAACTTAACAGTTCCGCCGATAACTTTTATTAAAAATATTATTTGTCATTTTTTATATCTGATAATTATTTCGTTATTGGACCCATCAATAATTGGTTGTTTCGACGTCATCGTACTATACCAAATATTTTTCAACATACCGAATACTAGGGGTGACCAAAAAATACGATTTTTTTGATATTTTATTAAACCGAATCGGTCGATTCGGGACAAATAGTGAACAACACGGTTTTAATAAATTGAACCAATAAATACAAGATTTTTGATATCGGGAACGGTAAAGTGTTTGGCTTGATCGATATATATCAAACCAAATCGATTTTACCAATTAGCTAAATATAAATCTACTTTATGTTTCAGTCTTTTGAGTTTCAGTCTCTCTTTCAAAGTCTCATTACTACAAAACAGTAAATAGACAACGCAGAAAAAACGTAATTTCAGTCAGAAAAACGTCGTGGTTAAGGGTGTTGTCTATTTAACACATTTGCACAACAACGTTTTTAAAACGTTGTAGTTAAGTACAATACACAACGTTTTTTAGGAAAAAAAACGTTGTAAATTTGTTTTTCAAAAATTAGCAGATGCTTAAAAACGTTGTAGAATGTATAATTCCACAACATTTTTGGATAAAAATGTTGTTTAGTATATCAGACAACGTTTAGACACATTTACACAACGTTTTAAAAATGTTGTAGATTAAAAAAAAAAAATAGCAGTTCACCTACATTACCAATGCACCTGCAATATGCTAATGCCATGATATATAGCTAAAACATTTAAATTTAAAGCCAAAATGTATCAAACATTCAAAATACATCCCAATAATACCATTAGTTTACAGTTTCAAATTACTACATCCACAAAATATATATCAAACTATCCATACATACATTTCAAATTTAACTCTACGTCAAAAAATGCCGTAAAGTCATCACTGCTTGACGAATTTACAGGAGAATCGGTGACAAGACTCATTTGAAAAAATTGAAGCTTGAATCGGTGACAAGACTCACATGCAACAAGGTATGCCAAAATTGAAGCTTGAAAAGAACATTTGGTAGTTCATGAAAATTTCCAACAATTGTCCTCTACCTCCTTATTTGCATGTTGATAAACCACCACCTTCTCAGCTACATCTCCGCCCTTAGTTTCCCTACTCAACTGCAATCAGCCAAAGAAGAGAATCAAAAAACAAGAAATTTATGGAAGCCTACCAAAACTAATCTTGCATTGATTAAACCATAAACATAAGAATAGAAAAGGTTATATATTCAGTGTTCTTCACCATTTCCACTAATTTAAGAGACCAATAGTAACAGAAGAATGATGGAAAAAGAATAGTTTTAAGTATATTCTAGGCGAAGGCAAATGCATGTAAAACCTTGAGGTGGCTTCTTAATTCATTATCAGAACTGCCATTTGAATATGAGAAACAATTTATCTGGCACAAGACAAGTAATTCGTGTCCATTAAAAAAATCTAAAATAACACTTATATTGAGTGATACACAGCTTTTATCCAAGACAAAGGACATGTAGTGCAAACTAACAATTTGGAGTGCATAGGGGCAGAGAGATTTTCTCTGAGCCCTGGCTCTCAGTCAAGCTGTGTGACAGCTTCAAGGCAGATCTCACCCATTGGCAGAGAGTTTGGTCATGGAAACAAGGAAAAAAGGGTCTGCAAAAATGGGTCAAAAGCAGTGGTTTCTTTGCTCATTCGGTCAGCAATGCCTTGAAATGCTGGAATTAGAACAGCAGAAGATTAGACATGAAAAAGTTGCTAAGGCTAGAGTACGCCTTCTTTATTTTGACATTTACATCAGCCTGTGAAATTCGTCACATTACAACACACCCTATAATACTTTCATCTGCACACCCTTTAATACTTACAGATTCCATTGGGGGTTGTCCACTCAACATTGGGGCCTCTGGCTCTGATTGAGTATCTTCGGCATAAGATTTAACAACAATAGAAGAAACATTCTGCTCAACTTCGTAATAGTTTGAACTTTCAACCATCTCATCCTGCTTCCCGTCATGCTTCTTAAAAAGACGACAGAGTACAAATGCATTCTACATAAGAAGAAGACATAGCAAAACAATCATAATCTGAATTTAGCCAGGATATTCAAAATCTAAGTAAACAAAAACTTCTAAAAAAAATTGGAGGTGAAGAAAAATCAGAATCTCCATAAACTACAAACAAAACAAAAACTTGTATTATAAGTTAAAGTTCAAACTAAGCTGTTCAGTCTGTTTCTTTAAAAGCTCAATCAACTCTTATCCCTTTACTTCCTTAAAAATACATGAATTTAATTGCACTAAATCTTATACAATAATCTTTCATGATTTAAATACCGATTTGGTAAGCATTGCATCATTAACAACTAATTTACATGCATCCCTACCCATGCCCATCAATTTTGAGGTGATATCCTCAACCATGGAACTCTCTATGAAAGGAGTGCACGGTAACTTTTTCAAATGAGTGATTGAACTAATCAAGGTAAGTCAACCATAACTTTTATAGTAACTTACTCTTAAATACCAATTCAACTATATATTCAAAACACATAACTGAATGTAGCTGCTGAATAGCAATATAACCTAACAGATTAAAGATAGAAGATATTAATGAAATAACGCAAGAACTAAGAAAATTATACAATAGCTTCAATATGAGAAAAAAAGAAACACTACAGAAAAACCCATAAGTAAAAGATTAGGATCAAATGTTGAACCTGTCCAGAATGTGTGCCATTAAGGGCCTCATCAGTAGCGCAGTACTCATGGATTACCCAATGAGTCCTCTCACCGTTGGGAGCTCGGCCAATATAGAAGACTAGAGTCTTCTTCCTCCCAATCACATTCCTTCCTTTACTTGACTTGATAAACCTGTCTTTACCTGTGGCTTTCCAGTACCCAGCCACCGTCGCTCTGTTGGATCGCTGTCCGTTATGATACTTCCGATCTTTGGGACAGAAAAAGAACCACTCATTGTCAATTGATTCTATCATTGACAAATCTGAATTCATTATAAGAAGAAAACAAATTAGATTATATCATCCCAATCAGAGCATACCCCTAACTTAACCTAAAGCTTCACTTCAATCTTTGTCGTTAATAAAACTGGAATATCAAAAGAACATAAAATGGTCAAGCTGCAAGAAAACAAACAGAAAAACAAACCTCAAGAAAACCAATTTCTCTCTCCAACATCTGAACCTTAGGCAACTCTCGGCGCTTCCCATACAAATCCAGTATTTTTTACTCAACAGAGTTGATGTGACTGAATGCAGTAGTTATACATACATACACAGATTTATATAAGTATATACATAAAAATATAAGAAAAGGAGGAGCCGAGGAGGACTCACCGTCGCCCGTCGTCACCGACTTCCGATTCAGAGTTCGAGTCTTCGAGATCTGAGATGAGACGAGAGTAACAGAGTTTGGGATGATTCTTCCCTTTGCTTTCTTTGACAAAGCTTTCGACTCAGACCCAAAATTTTCTGATAATGGAGCCACTGAACCTTCACCCAAGGAAGCCAACTCAATATCAGATACTTCATCTTTCTCTTTGATTCTCTTCCTCTTTTTCCCCTCAACAACATTAGGGCTTTGAACTTTGCCATTTCCGTCAGTGGCCATGTCGGATTCAAGGGATTGAATCGAAACAAGGGGCGAGCAGCGGCGACGGCTGGTTGTGGAGGTAGGAGTGAGAGAGAAGAGAGGCTAGCTAGGGTTTTTGGGTACAATAGACTAATTCTATTCTCGCGTTAACAAGTGATAGATTATTTTTGCCTTTTTTTTTTTGCTCCGTGTTCTTTTAGTTTTCTTTAAAAAAAAACGTTATCTAATTAAAATCATAAAATTACCCTTTTAAATAAATAATATTTTTTCATATATATCTATAACGTTTTATTTAAAAACATTATGAAAAAAATACCACAACGTTTTATAAAAAACGTTATCTTTTAAGCGTTGTCTATTTACTGTTTTGTAGTAGTGGCTCCATCTCGAACATTTTACTCCATCTCAGACCATCTCGAAGCTTTCTTTGAGTAGTATGCCTTCGCAAGCCAATTACATTTGATGTAATAAGCATTTACTTTGTAATATTATTCATTTATTAATAAGAGAATTCATTTTATGAAAGAATTTCTTTATTCATGTTAATTAGTTGAATTAATAAATGAAATAAACTCATAGTTATTGAGCAATGCTTTTATAATCATGATGTTGATCATGCTAACGAAATCTAAACTCTAGATAGCTCAATACTAAAATGTTCCTAATCAATATATTACTACTGTGAGATTACTGATTGCGGATAGATTAGTACATATTATGCTTGCTCTGTTGAAAAGGATGATTGATCTCATGATCATTTGTGTGGAGACACTAAAGAAAGTATATAGATGTTTATTGGAGAATAAGTTCACTGAACGTGACTAATAAAGAAAACCTAATGGAGTTTTACTTGTCTGTCAATAGAAGTTCCTAATGTGATAGTAGTACAAGTGATCCTTAGATTTGAGATCATCATAATATCTTGTATATACTGAATTATGTTTTGACATATTCCTTAATGCGCTTAAGTATGTCGTAGGGTATGCTTAAATATAATAAAGTATATATGGAGATAGGTGAATGATCGACAAAGAATCTATCGTTTTCAGTAAGGGAGAGAATGTCCTACACTATAAGAAAATGTCTTATTTTCGACAGAATATTCCGTCAAGGTTAAGAATATTCTGTCGAGGATAACTTAACCCCGACAGAATATTCAGTCGAGGATTTGGTCGGGTTTAGGCACGTCAAAATTAAGTCCGTCAAGATTTCAGTCGAGGATTACAAATTCCGACAGACATATGTTCGACTGTGTGACGCCCCCAAAATAGGTATACAACACCCATTCTGAGTCGCCAAATACATGGTACAGAAAGCAAACTACAACTTCAATAATACAATTGTCGTGCAAAATACGACAACACATACTGTGAGTTTAAATACAAATATTGTCTTCTGGACAATATCCACACTCAAATAAATCCTCATTACAATTATTCAAACACTATTTTACAGAAATAGTGAGGACTGCTAATACATCTTTCTAGAACCATCACTCCATATCCCGACTAGATCCTGCTATGTTCTCACCTCCTGAGAAGAAAAATGGAACAAAAAGGAAAAGGGTGAGCTCAACTAGCCCAGTAAAGAATATTATGACTAAGATAATATACAACAAATTATCGTTAGTCTTCAACAGGGAAAAATCTGATAAAATATAATCGACAACAAGTTTTAGATCAACAACTGCAGCGGAAACAACAAACCATTAGAAGAGTCAAGTAGAGAAAGAATTCTACTATCTTCTAAGATTTAAAAGTCCATTGTAACGACCCCAAAATAGGTCCATTCCACCCAACCCATTCTGAGTCGTCAAATACATGGTACAGAAAATAACTACAACTTTATTACAACAATTATCGTGTAAAATACAACAACACATATGCTGTGAGTTTGGATACAAATATATACCAAATGTGACTCATGTTCCAACCGTGGACATCACCTCACAATAACACCTTACATAAAGGTATAGTCAAAAACTGTTTTAGAAATTAGAATCTTTGGGAAGTGCTCAAGGAAACCTTCGTACATGGGAGGCCACGCGTCTAGGTTATGATAGATATCATATGGCCACAGAATTATCCTTGGTTGACCCAATAGACCCCAAAGAAAAACGAGAAGATTACTATCATATTCTTCCCAATGGTGAGTCTTCTCTTGACTTATCATTATCTCCACTGTCTCTAATTGAGAATTATACTTCAAACAAACACCAAGATTATATAGGTAGTGCCCATAGATATACTCAGCAAGTGGATGAGCACAACCCTGTCTTATGATGACACGAGGTTGTATGTCATTAGACATCTTGTATGATAGTGACAAAACACCCTTCCAACGTTGGGTTCGCCTCACCCTATTTTCTTCACCAAATATAACTACTAAATGATGACCACCGTTCTATTCTCTTGTTACCCCCGCTCGACCCAGCTACACTCTTATTACCTGAAAGGAATTGTGAAGCAAAAGGGTGAGCACAACTAGCTCAGTAAAGAATATCATGACTAAAGATAATTAAATTATCAATAGCCTTCATCAATAATAAATCAGAGATTTAGAACATATGGTAAATGATAAAAATTTCAACCATAGTTGCAGCGGAACGAGCAATCCATTAGAAGAGTCAAATAGACTATAAAGTCTATTATCTTCTCCATGTTAAAAATTCACCAACAATGTTTTATCCATGTAACATCACTCAACAGTTCCTTTCCACAATCATATGAATAACTCATAATCATAATTGTGACTATAAATTTTTCTTCGCACCCAGGACGAAGAATATTTTCATCACCTGTCTTTACCTGAAACATCAAAGATCATGGTTATACCAAATCACAGTTCCTGTTTATAATCATACTAACAAATCCATCTTTGCACTACGGGCCAAAGATATTCATCAACAAACCATCTTTGCACTACGGGCCAAAGATATTCATCAACAAACCATCTTTGCACTACGGGCCAAAGATATTCAACAACAGTTCATCTTTGCACTACAGGCCAAAGATATTCATCAACAGGCCATCTTTGCACTACATGCCAAAGATATTCATCAACAATTTATATTTGCACTACAGGCCAAATATATTCATATCTCAAAGAAATATATAATCATTTCAGAATTTATATAAATAATAATTATAACCATGTTGATCAATTCACCTTTGCACTTAAGCTTAAGATATTCAATTATAAATTCAATGGTCATGATCATACCAGTCACAATTCAACTTTGCACTACAGGCCAAAGAGAACCCTAGTCATGATCATACCAATAATCTACCCATCTTTACACTCCAGTGAAAGAGAATTTCAACATCAAGGTTATAAAAATGTTATATATGATGATAAAAATAATATGATCAACATATAGTTTTAATCTCAAGAGTAATATTCGTAACTCATGAATAGTAACCCCGACACAAAAGATAGAAATTTTACAATAAAATTCATACCAATATTTCGGTATAATGATATTGAAAGAATAACATTACTTAAATTTATAAACAATTTATTTTAATTGTTTACACTTTACTAATTAATGCATTTAATCATCATAAAATGCCAACTCTTACAATTTCATCATCAATAACCAAAACCCTCATCAAAAATCTGCATATACCTCATATAGGATTCTCAAGCCATAAAATCCTATTTTCCAATTTTCTTTCTTCACAAAACATATTTAATTCATTTACTCATAACTAGACCATTTTCATGAAAAATACCAAATCAGTTTCAAAAATATTTCTTTTCTGGGATTTAGCATAATATAGTCCCATAGTGAACATATATTTTTCTCAGAATTTTTAAAAGTCATTTACTATTTTTCATATGGCCAAAATAGCCGAATATTTAGACATTTATCAAAAATTGTACTTTTGTCTAAAAATTCTGAAATTTACAGAGTATACTTCTATCATATACATGTACTCCCAATAAAAATTTCATCAATTTTGGAGTTAACCACAAGGAATTATAAGCGGTTACTTTTAAAATAGTCTTTTCTCATAAAATTCATAACTCTTAATCTATACATCCAAAAATCACCATTTTTGGACACAATCAATAAAACTCATCAAAATATCATTTCAAATTTTTCCAGAATTTTTGAAGATCAGAAAAATTACGAAACTGAAAATCATAACAACCCTTAAAATCCCTTAATATCCCTTACCTCAAAAGAGCAGTACTTCTGACTGGATATCGGATATGATGCTGAAGGAAACTTGCACTGATGAATAGAAACTCACCAAGTATCTAAAAACTCACAAAATATGCTTCATAATATAGAGAGAGAAAGAGAGAAAGCTTATGTTTCTGGTGTGATTTTCAATTCTAACTTAGCCCTCTATTTATAGGAAAATTTTGGTAGGTTTGACCTGCAACCTGATGGCTTTACCTGCTACTATTCCCACCCACCACATTTGAAATATAATTCAGCACATTTCTTCACCAACCACAAGTGGGGCCCACCAATTCTAGAATTTTCCACCAAAATGATAAACTCCGAAAATTCAACAATTTCTGAACCAGTCATCTCGTAAAATTCATAATAAATCATACGTTCATTTTTAACGGTTCAAAATTTGTGGGCATATACTCAACTTATATATGTATAACATATCCAAAAATTACCACGATCCAACGGTCGGATTAAAAATTATAACCCCCGCAAAATATCTCAAAAACCCTGATTTTTAATACCTCCATTCCGACAAAAATACGGATAAAAATCTCAACATTAACTCCTTCATTTTTTAACCACAAAAATATATCCCTCATTTATATCCACATAAAATAAATATTTTCTTATCATATGAATCAATAATTAATTATTCACAAATAATATTACAGAATCACATTTATGACAACCAGGCCGTTCCCAGGAAAGAGGGGGCTTTCCAATAAGGATTTCTCCTTACTGGCGCGCAATTAGATGACCAAACCTCTCCTTAGACAGAACTTTCTAGACATTGCCAATAATGTTATCTAATAATATTATTCAAATAATATGAATTATTGATCTGATAATGGGAAATACTGTGCAGCAACAATTATTGAACAACAATAATATAAAATTTCAACGTAGCAATTATTGAATCAATAAAATAAAATATTGAACTAATTTCAAAAATACTGTGCAATACCGTGTGCTACTGTGCAATAACGCGTATTACTGTATTTTAACCACCGGATATTCCAACAGTGTTAACGGTAACAACTACGCCGTTATTTGTAAAAACTCAAATTTGTCGTTTTCTTCATCCGACAGTTATTCGTTATGGGGCCCACAAATAGCTGCGCCGTCGTACGAATATTCCCCGACAGAAAGAATATTCCACGACCAAACGAATATTCCCCGACAACAATGAATATTTTATAACCACTTGTTTATTTTGAAAAAAATTCATACATCACCCTTAACTTTAACATTTATCAATTAAACCATTTACTGAATAGTAATTATAAGAAAAATTGAATACTTTTATTTCATAAAATTCGGGGTCTTACAATCTCCCCTCCTTATAAAATTTCGTCCCCGAAATTTACGTACCTGGTATTTCAAAGAGTTGAGAATACCTTGCTTTATTTCAGATTCCATCTTTCCTGTCATCATAATTTCTCCATTGCTCATCTCCTGTATTTCAAATATCATTCTAGAATACAGCTTCAAAACAAGGGTTAATTTAACAAATTAACATATCACATAATATCTTGATATTATGACTGACCAACAAATAAGCTTAAGTAGGACACATTAGCGAAGGATTTACTCATCTCTCCCCTCCTAGTTGTATTCCCCGATCTCAGAGATCATATCCCTAAGCTCTGATACCAAATGTAACTCTGGACACCAACCTATGTCAGCACCTTACATTGATACCTATCAGTTTGCCACCGCAGAACGGCGTCCCCTACGGAGAGTCTGGCTTCGGTGCATCCCCCATCAACAGGAAGTCACCAGCGAGAGGCTCGGGGCTCTTTACTTATAGCTCTGATACCAAATGTAACGACCCCAAAATAGGTCCATTCCACCCAACCCATTCTGAGTCGTCAAATACATGGTACAGAAAATAACTACAACTTTATTACAACAATTGTCGTGCAAAATACAACAACACATATGCTGTGAGTTTGGATACAAATATATACCAAATGTGACTCATGTTCCAACCGTGGACATCACCTCACAATAACACCTTACATAAAGGTATAGTCAAAAACTGTTTTAGAAATTAGAATCTTTGGGAAGTGCTCAAGGAAACCTTCGTACATGGGAGGCCACGCGTCTAGGTTATGATAGATATCATATGGCCACAGAATTATCCTTGGTTGACCCAATAGACCCCAAAGAAAAACGAGAAGATTACTATCATATTCTTCCCAATGGTGAGTCTTCTCTTGACTTATCATTATCTCCACTGTCTCTAATTGAGAATTATACTTCAAACAAACACCAAGATTATATAGGTAGTGCCCATAGATATACTCAGCAAGTGGATGAGCACAACCCTGTCTTATGATGACACGAGGTTGTATGTCATTAGACATCTTGTATGATAGTGACAAAACACCCTTCCAACGTTGGGTTCGCCTCACCCTATTTTCTTCACCAAATATAACTACTAAATGATGACCACCGTTCTATTCCCTTGTTACCCCCGCTCGACCCAGCTACACTCTTATTACCTGAAAGGAATTGTGAAGCAAAAGGGTGAGCACAACTAGCTCAGTAAAGAATATCATGACTAAAGATAATTAAATTATCAATAGCCTTCATCAATAATAAATCAGAGATTTAGAACATATGGTAAATGATAAAAATTTCAACCATAGTTGCAGCGGAACGAGCAATCCATTAGAAGAGTCAAATAGACTATAAAGTCTATTATCTTCTCCATGTTAAAAATCCACCAACAATGTTTTATCCATGTAACATCACTCAACAGTTCCTTTCCACAATCATATGAATAACTCATAATCATAATTGTGACTATAAATTTTTCTTCGCACCCAGGACGAAGAATATTTTCATCACCTGTCTTTACCTGAAACATCAAAGATCATGGTTATACCAAATCACAGTTCCTGTTTATAATCATACTAACAAATCCATCTTTGCACTACGGGCCAAAGATATTCATCAACAAACCATCTTTGCACTACGGGCCAAAGATATTCATCAACAAACCATCTTTGCACTACGGGCCAAAGATATTCAACAACAGTTCATCTTTGCACTACAGGCCAAAGATATTCATCAACAGGCCATCTTTGCACTACATGCCAAAGATATTCATCAACAATTCATATTTGCACTACAGGCCAAATATATTCATATCTCAAAGAAATATATAATCATTTCAGAATTTATATAAACAATAATTATAACCATGTTGATCAATTCACCTTTGCACTTAAGCTTAAGATATTCAATTATAAATTCAATGGTCATGATCATACCAGTCACAATTCAACTTTGCACTACAGGCCAAAGAGAACCCTAGTCATGATCATACCAATAATCTACCCATCTTTACACTCCAGTGAAAGAGAATTTCAACATCAGGGTTATAAAAATGTTATATATGATGATAAAAATAATATGATCAACATATAGTTTTAATCTCAAGAGTAATATTCGTAACTCATGAATAGTAACCCCGACACAAAAGATAGAAATTTTACAATAAAATTCATACCAATATTTCGGTATAATGATATTGAAAGAATAACATTACTTAAATTTATAAACAATTTATTTTAATTGTTTACACTTTACTAATTAATGCATTTAATCATCATAAAATGCCAACTCTTACAATTTCATCATCAATAACCAAAACCCTCATCAAAAATCTGCATATACCTCATATAGGATTCTCAAGCCATAAAATCCTATTTTCCAATTTTCTTTCTTCACAAAACATATTTAATTCATTTACTCATAACTAGACCATTTTCATGAAAAATACCAAATCAGTTCCAAAAATATTTCTTTTCTGGGATTTAGCATAATATAGTCCCATAGTGAACATATATTTTTCTCAGAATTTTTAAAAGTCATTTACTATTTTTCATATGGCCAAAATAGCCGAATATTTAGACATTTATCAAAAATTGTACTTTTGTCTAAAAATTCTGAAATTTACAGAGTATACTTCTATCATATACATGTACTCCCAATAAAAATTTCATCAATTTTGGAGTTAACCACAAGGAATTATAAGCGGTTACTTTTAAAATAGTCTTTTCTCATAAAATTCATAACTCTCAATCTATACATCCAAAAATCACCATTTTTGGACACAATCAATAAAACTCATCAAAATATCATTTTAAATTTTTCCAGAATTTTTGAAGATCAGAAAAATTACGAAACTGAAAATCATAACAACCCTAAAATCCCTTAATATCCCTTACCTCAAAAGAGCAGTACTTCTGACTGGATATCGGATATGATGCTGAAGGAAACTTGCACTGATGAATAGAAACTCACCAAGTATCTAAAAACTCACAAAATATGCTTCATAATATAGAGAGAGAAAGAGAGAAAGCTTATGTTTCTGGTGTGATTTTCAATTCTAACTTAGCCCTCTATTTATAGGAAAATTTTGGTAGGTTTGACCTGCAACCTGATGGCTTTACCTGCTACTATTTCCACCCACCACATTTGAAATATAATTCAGCACATTTCTTCACCAACCACAAGTGGGGCCCACCAATTCTAGAATTTTCCACCAAAATGATAAACTCCGAAAATTCAACAATTTCTGAACCAGTCATCTCGTAAAATTCATAATAAATCATACGTTCATTTTTAACGGTTCAAAATTTGTGGGCATATACTCAACTTATATATGTATAACATATCCAAAAATTACCACGATCCAACGGTCGGATTAAAAATTATAACCCCCGCAAAATATCTCAAAAACCCTGATTTTTAATACCTCCATTCCGACAAAAATACGAATAAAAATCTCAACATTAACTCCTTCATTTTTTAACCACAAAAATATATCCCTCATTTATATCCACATAAAATAAATATTTTCTTATCATATGAATCAATAATTAATTATTCACAAATAATATTACAGAATCACATTTATGACAACCAGGCCGTTCCCAGGAAAGAGGGGGCTTTCCAATAAGGATTTCTCCTTACTGGCGCGCAATTAGATGACCAAACCTCTCCTTAGACAGAACTTTCTAGACATTGCCAATAATGTTATCTAATAATATTATTCAAATAATATGAATTATTGATCTGATAATGGGAAATACTGTGCAGTGACAATTATTGAACAACAATAATATAAAATTTCAACGTAGCAATTATTGAATCAATAAAATAAAATATTGAACAGTAATTACTGTAACAATTATTGAGTAGTGCCTTCTTACGTAAGAATCAATAATTGGTGCAATACCGTGTACAATAACGCGTATTACTGTATTTTAACCACCGGGTATTCCAACAGTATTAACGGTAACAACTACGCCGTTATTTATAAAAACTTATTTTTGTCGTTTTCTTCATCCAACGCTTTCCGTTATGGGGCCCACAAAAGCTGCGCCGTCGTACGAATATTCCCCGACAGAAAGAATATTCCACGACCAAACGAAAATTCCCCGACAACAATGAATATTTTATAACCACTTGCTTATTTAAAATATTTCGCATTTTACCCATAACTAACCACATTAATCAAATCAACCCTTACTATTTCAGAATAATAAATAGAGAAAATTAAATTTTATTTATTAATAATTTGGGGTCTTACAGAGAGGACCAAAGTTACATTTAATATTTGGTATAAGATTGAAAACTAAGCAATTAATGCTTACTTGAAATTCTAAAACGACTTATATTAATGAATAAAAATATTTCTCTAAAACGACCTATATTAAGGAACGAAGGGAGTATAGGTCGTTCTAGAAAAATATTTTTGTTTCTAAATATAAGTCGTTTGAGAATTTTAAGTAAGTATTAATTGTTTAGTTTTCAATATTACCCAAAGTAATAAATATAACTTTGGTTCTGTCAGTGACACCCCAAAAATTAGGTATACATCACCCATCTTGGGTCGTCAGATACAAAGTACAGAATACAAATACAACTTACTAATACAACTGTCGTGTACAATACGACAAAACATAAACTGCGAGTTTGAATACAAATATTATCATTTCCACCCGTATTCTGCACACGAGTCTCCCTCGTCTGATTTTGCATGAACTGCAAAAAGCTCCTAAACATTCCATCATTCATCGTTTGCTCGGTAACGTTGTTTACAGGTGGAATATTGCCTTCCTGTTGCACGTTCCCCTGGGTAGTGATCAAAGGTGTCTCCACGGTCTGATTTACTCCATTATTAACGTTCTCAGCTGCCATTCTTAAATACTGCCATAAAACAAGGGTTAATAGTCATGTCATATATTATCCCTATACTCTGACCGACCAAATAGACACCAAATAAACTTAGTCAGGTCATACTAGCGAAGGAATTCCCCGTCTCTCCCCTCCTAGTTCTTGTCTCACATCTCAGCCAGGGATCATATCCCTAAGCTCTGATACCAACTGTGACGCCCCCAAAATAGGTATACAACACCCATTCTGAGTCGCCAAATACATGGTACAGAAAGCAAACTACAACTTCAATAATACAATTGTCGTGCAAAATACGACAACACATACTGTGAGTTTAAATACAAATATTGTCTTCTAGACAATATCCACACTCAAATAAATCCTCATTACAATTATTCAAACACTATTTTACAGAAATAGTGAGGACTGCTAATACATCTTTCTAGAACCATCACTCCATACCCCGACTAGATCCTGCTATGTTCTCACCTCCTGAGAAGAAAAATGGAACAAAAAGGAAAAGGGTGAGCTCAACTAGCCCAGTAAAGAATATTATGACTAAGATAATATACAACAAATTATCGTTAGTCTTCAACAGGGAAAAATCTGATAAAATATAATCGACAACAAGTTTTAGATCAACAACTGCAGCGGAAACAGCAAACCATTAGAAGAGTCAAGTAGAGAAAGAATTCTACTATCTTCTAAGATTTAAAAGTCCATCATCAATATTTTATCCCTGTAACATCAATTAATAATCATCTTTAACCAAATATTCATCTTTGCACTACAGGCCAAAGATATTCATTTGTATCATCAGTCGGTCATGTTCATCTCAACACCTGTTCATCTTTGCACTACAGGCCAAAGATATTCATCAAGTAATTATACATCTTTGCACTACAGGCCAAAGATATTCAGTAATATCATCATTTAGGACTGAGGATGATGAAAAATATCTTAAAGAGAACGAATCCAATGAGACAGAAGGACAAATAGTAGGGATTCGTATAACAGTTTATCCAAGATCAATAATACTTCATAATAATCAATTGTGAAGCAGAATTCAAAAATAAAGATCAAAACATGGATACAATCAAAGATAGTAACCATAATAGACATCTTGGACAAAAAGGAAAAATTTTATTTTTCGGTGAATAGTGCCGTATTCGTGAATAGTGCCGTATACGTGAATAGTGCCGTATACGTGAATAGTAACCCCCGACACAAAAAGTTCCAAATTTGATAAAAACTCATATCAATATTTCAGCATAATGATATTGAAGAAAATAATATCATTTAAGAAGAAAATAATATCCCTTACCTCAAAATATCAGTACTTCTGGTCGGAATACCGGTATAAGGCTGAAAGAAACTTGCTCTGATGAATAGAAACTCTCAAAGTATCTAAATACTCACAAAATACACTCAATAATCTAGAGAGAGAAAGAGAGAAAACTTGTTTCTGGTGTGATTTTCAATTCTAACTTAGCCCTCTATTTATAGGAAAATTTTGGTAGGTTTGACCTGCAACCTGATGGCTTTACCTGCTACTATTCCCACCCACCACATTTGAAATATAATTCAGCACATTTCTTCACCAACCACAAGTGGGGCCCACCAATTCTAGAATTTTCCACCAAAATGATAAACTCCGAAAATTCAACAATTTCTGAACCAGTCATCTTGTAAAATTCATAATAAATCATACGTTCATTTTTAACGGTTCAAAATTTGTGGACATATACTCAACTTATATATGTATAACATATCCAAAAATTACCACGATCCAACGGTCGGATTAAAAATTATAACCCCCGCAAAATATCTCAAAAACCCTGATTTTTAATACCTCCATTCCGACAAAAATACTGATAAAAACCTCAACATTAACTCCTTCATTTTTAACCACAAAAATATATCCCTCATTTATATCCACATAAAATAAATATTTCCTTATCATATGAATCAATAATTAATTATTCACAAATAATATTACAGAATCACATTTATGACAACCAGGCCGTTCCCAGGAAAGAGGGGGCTTTCCAATAAGGATTTCTCCTTACTGGCGCGCAATTAGATGACCAAACCTCTCCTTAGACAGAACTTTCTAGACATTGCCAATAATGTTATCTAATAATATTATTCAAATAATATGAATTATTGATCTGATAAATGAAAATACTGTGCAGCAACAATTATTGAAACAACAATAATATAAAATATCAACGCAGCAATTATTGAATCAATAAAATAAAATATTGAATAATAACTACTGTAACAATTATTGAGTAGTGCCTTCTTACGTAAGAATCAATAATTGGTGCAATACCGTGTGCTACTGTATTTTAACCACCGGGTATTCCAACAGTATTAACGGTAACAACAACTTATACTTGTCGTTTTCTTCATCCAATCGCTTTCCGTTATGGGGCCCACACAAGGCTGCGTCGTCGTACGAATATTCCCCGACAGCAAGAATATTCCACGACCAACCGAATATTCACCGACCAAAAATAAATATTTTATAACCACTTGCTTATTTTGCAAAATTTGCACATTTCACCCATAACCAAAGTATTATATCAAATTAACCCCTTATTATTCACAATAATATTTAGAGAAAATTTGATTTTATTCATTAATAAGTTGGGGTCTTACAACCTCCCCTCCTTATGAAATTTCGTCCTCGAAATTGACGTACGTACCTGATGTTTCAAAAAGGTGAGGATACCTCGCTTTCATTTCTGATTCCAACTCCCAGGTCATTTCTTCAATAGCATGGTTTCTCCACAAAACCTTAACTTGTGGTATAACCTTCGTGCGTAGGACATGCTCTTTCCTATCCAAGATCTTAACAGGTACCTCCTCGTACGTTAAATCTTCAGCTATCTCGTCTGGTTCTAACTCAATAATGTGGTTCGGGTCTTTAACATATTTACGAAGCATAGATATGTGAAAAACATTATGAACACGAGACATGCTTGGAGGTAATGCGAGTCTATATGCCACATTTCCTATTCGCTCAAGAATCTCAAATGGACCAACAAATCTTGGATTGAGCTTTCCTCTCTTCCCAAATCTTGTAACTCCCTTCCATGGTGCAACACGTAACAATACATGATCCCCAATATTAAATTCCACGTCCTTCCGATGAAGATCCGCATAACTCTTTTGTCGATCCTGTGCCGTTTGTATACGTTGTCGAATCGTTTGGATCTTCTCTGTAGTAATGCGTACCAATTCTGGTCCCAACAATGTTGCTTCACCCACCTCGTCCCAGCATACTGGAGAACGACATTTTCTTCCATACAACGCCTCAAATGGAGCCACACCTATGCTCGCCTGATAACTGTTGTTGTAGGAGAATTCCACCAATGGTAGGTACTTATCCCAACTCCCTTTGAGATCTAGGACACAAAGTCTTAATAGATCTTCAAGAGTTTGAATAGTCCTCTCTGATTGTCCGTCCGTTTGAGGATGGTATGCTGAACTGAATCGTAAATCCGTGCCCATAGCTTTCTGCAAGCTAACCCAAAATCGTGAAGTGAATCTTGGGTCACGATCCGAAACTATGGATACTGGCATGCCATGCAATCTCACAATCTCGTTCACGTACATACTAGCAAGACGTTCAAGGGAATAAGTCTCACGTATCGGCAAGAAATGAGCGGACTTGGTTAATCTATCAACAATAACCCAAATCGCATCTATGCCTTGAGAAACCTTGGGAAGACCTGTAACAAAATCCATAGTAATGTGTTCCCACTTCCATTTCGGAATCTCAAGTGGTTGCAATGGACCCTTTGGTACTTGATGCTCCGCTTTTACACGTTGACAAGTTAAACATCTCGAGATAAACTCCGCGATCTCTCTTTTCATATTGCTCCACCAAAATGTATGTCGAAGATCGTGATACATTTTGGTACTCCCAGGATGGATTGCAAACGGTGTGTTGTGTGCCTCCATCATTATTCTATGCTTCAAGTCAAAATCGTTAGGAACACAAAGTCTGGAGTTGACTCGAAGTATTCCTTCTTCATCGATTCTTGCTTCTGGAATAGCACCTTCTTGCACTTTCTTCTTCATACGCATCAGCTCTATATCCGTAGCTTGAGCAGCTTTAACTTTATCGATTAAAGTCGGTTCTACTCGTATATTTGATATCATCATGTGGGTACTTGGAGCCTTCATCTCTATCTCCATCCTTTGCAAGTCATACAAAATGGGCCTTTGTGTTAAAAACATTGCACTCGTACCCGCATATGATCTTCTACTCAATGCGTCAGCTACTACGTTTGCTTTTCCAGGATGGTATTGGATGGTATGATCGTAATCTTTCAACAGCTCAAGCCAACGTCGTTGCCGCATGTTGAGTTCCTTTTGGGTGAAGAAATATTTGAGGCTTTTATGATCTGTATAGATCTCCACTTTCTCCCCATACAGGTAGTGTCTCCAGATCTTCAACGCAAAAACGACTGCTGCCAACTCCAAATCATGAGTAGGATAATTCCTCTCATATTCTTTGAGTTGTCGTGAGGCATAGGCTATGACTTTCCCATGTTGCATGAGAACACATCCTAACCCTTTGCCTGAAGCATCGCTGTAGATAACAAATCCATCCGAACCAGATGGTATTGTCAAAACAGGTGCCGAAATGAGTCTCCTCTTGAGTTCTTGGAAACTCTTCTCGCATTCCTCACTCCATACGAATTTTGTATCTTTCCGAGTCAGCTGAGTTAACGGAGTAGCGATTCGAGAAAATCCTTCCACAAATCTCCGATAATAACCAGCTAAGCCCAGAAAGCTACGTACTTCGGTTACCGACTTCGGTTGCTCCCAACTTTGTATGGCTTCAATCTTCGCCGGGTCGACAGATACTCCATGTTTTGACACCACGTGCCCAAGGAATGCTACTTCCTCAAGCCAGAACTCGCATTTCTTCAGTTTGGCATATAGCTTGTTTTCACGAAGCCTTTGCAGTACCAGCTTCAAATGGCGCTCATGATCTTCACGGCTTTTGGAATAGATGAGGATGTCATCAATAAAGACAACAACGAACTGATCCAAATATTCTTTGAATACACGGTTCATCATATCCATGAAGGCAGCAGGAGCATTAGTCAATCCAAAAGACATTACTAAGAATTCATAATGCCCGTACCGAGTTCTGAAGGCAGTCTTTGGAATATCCTCAGTTTTAATCTTCAGCTGATGATATCCAGAACGAAGATCGATCTTTGAAAAGAATTGTGCTCCTTGCAACTGGTCAAACAGGTCATCAATGCGAGGTAGCGGATACCTATTCTTGATGGTGACATGGTTCAATTCTCGATAGTCAATACAAAGTCGCATACTCCCGTCTTTCTTCTTTACGAATAAAACAGGAGCACCCCAAGGAGACGTACTAGGACGAATAAAACCGATGTCCAACAACTCCTGTAGTTGGACTTTTAACTCCTGAAGTTCAATAGGAGCCATTCGATATGGGGTTTTAGAAATGGGCTTTGTACCGGGTTCAAGGTCAATAAAGAATTCAATTTCTCGTTCCGGGGGTAGACCGGGAAGTTCTTCAGGAAATACATCGGGAAATTCTCTAACAATAGAAATATTATTCAAATCTGACTTGTCTTTGTTCAAATCCATAACATGGGCTAAGAAAGCTTGACATCCGTTTTTCAATAAACGAATAGCTTTGTGGCTTGATATGACAGTGACTGATTTTAGTGGTTTAGTAGTTTGAATTCGTATGACAGGTTGGTTAGGAATATGAAAACTAACAACCTTACGAAAACAATCAATTTTAGCATGATGAGTGGTTAACCAATCAATTCCTAAAATCACATCAAAAGCAAGTATCTTTAAAGAGATAAGATCAACAGGTAATGTGATAGTGCCAACTTGGATCATGCAAGATTTATAAACTGTAGATGTAACGAAGGTTTCACCCAACGGAGTTTCAACAGATAAGTTAAAGTCCAATTTCTCCGGAGTCAAGTTTAAACGTTGAGCACAAGCAGGAGAGATAAAAGAATGGGTAGAACCGGTATCTAGTAAAGTATAAACTTCGCAAGAATTCAAGATTAGCTTACCCGTGATCACCTCGTTCGGGTTTCTCGCGTTTTGGCCAGTAACGACAAACGCCCTTCCAGGAACCGCTGATTTCGACTTATCCGGGATAACTTTTGGAGTCACCATCCCCGCTGAACTTGGTTTTGCTACAGAACACTCTCGAGCTATATGACCTTCCTTTCCACAGTTATAACATACCTTGGATTGTTGTGGGCAGTTTGGGCTGATATGTCCCTCTTTCCCACATTTGTAACATACGACCGGTGGTCGTTCTCCTCCCCTAGAAACAGTTGATGTTTGTGCTGACGTCTTCACGTTATCATTGTTGTACCTTCTCTTCTTGAAATCTCCTCCCGACTCGCTCCTTCTATTATCACGACCACGATTACCACCAGAGTGGTTACCGCTTTTGTCCGAATGTTTTCCTCCCTGCTGGTTTTCATTGCTTCGATGACTGCCGCCACCGGTATGACCCTGGTTGTGGTCCCTCGGTTGCACATACTCATTATCTCGCTCTAATAATTGAGCCCTGTTTACAACATCTGAATATAAAGAAAATTTATGAGAGATAAGATATTGCCGAATCTCGGGTTTTAGACCTCTCAGAAACATCCTTGTCATTCGTTCCTCATTTTCGACCAAATGAGGTGCAAACCTGGATAACTCTGCAAACTTCGCCTCGTACTGGGACACCGTCATGTTGTTTTGTTCCAGTCTAATAAACTCAACCTCCTTCATATGACGAATACTTTCAGGAAAGTACTTGTCATTGAACAGTTTTTGAAATGTTTCCCAGGACATGTTGAGTGCGTCAGGCTGGGTACGCTTCACAGACTCCCACCAGTAGTCTGCCTCACCGCGGAACATAAATGTGGCGAATGGAACCTTCTGTTCCTCCGTGCATCCCAAGACATCAAATATCTTGGTAATTTGCTTGACCCACGTTTCCGCCATGATCGGATCCGGCTTTCCCTTAAATTCTGGTGGTCCCAATTCTTTGAACTGCTTAGCTGTGACAAACCGCGCGTTGTTATCATTTCCACCCGTATTCTGCACACGAGTCTCCCTCGTCTGATTTTGCATGAACTGCAAAAAGCTCCTAAACATTCCATCATTCATCGTTTGCTCGGTAACGTTGTTTACAGGAGGAATATTGCCTTCCTGTTGCACGTTCCCCTGGGTAGTGATCAAAGGTGTCTCCACGGTCTGATTTACTCCATTATTAACGTTCTCAGCTGCCATTCTTAAATACTGCCATAAAACAAGGGTTAATAGTCATGTCATATATTATCCCTATACTCTGACCGACCAAATAAACACCAAATAAACTTAGTCAGGTCATACTAGCGAAGGAATTCCCCGTCTCTCCCCTCCTAGTTCTTGTCTCACATCTCAGCCAGGGATCATATCCCTAAGCTCTGATACCAACTGTGACGCCCCCAAAATAGGTATACAACACCCATTCTGAGTCGCCAAATACATGGTACAGAAAGCAAACTACAACTTCAATAATACAATTGTCGTGCAAAATACGACAACACATACTGTGAGTTTAAATACAAATATTGTCTTCTAGACAATATCCACACTCAAATAAATCCTCATTACAATTATTCAAACACTATTTTACAGAAATAGTGAGGACTGCTAATACATCTTTCTAGAACCATCACTCCATACCCCGACTAGATCCTGCTATGTTCTCACCTCCTGAGAAGAAAAATGGAACAAAAAGGAAAAGGGTGAGCTCAACTAGCCCAGTAAAGAATATTATGACTAAGATAATATACAACAAATTATCGTTAGTCTTCAACAGGGAAAAATCTGATAAAATATAATCGACAACAAGTTTTAGATCAACAACTGCAGCGGAAACAGCAAACCATTAGAAGAGTCAAGTAGAGAAAGAATTCTACTATCTTCTAAGATTTAAAAGTCCATCATCAATATTTTATCCCTGTAACATCAATTAATAATCATCTTTAACCAAATATTCATCTTTGCACTACAGGCCAAAGATATTCATTTGTATCATCAGTCGGTCATGTTCATCTCAACACCTGTTCATCTTTGCACTACAGGCCAAAGATATTCATCAAGTAATTATACATCTTTGCACTACAGGCCAAAGATATTCAGTAATATCATCATTTAGGACTGAGGATGATGAAAAATATCTTAAAGAGAACGAATCCAGTGAGACAGAAGGACAAATAGTAGGGATTCGTATAACAGTTTATCCAAGATCAATAATACTTCATAATAATCAATTGTGAAGCAGAATTCAAAAATAAAGATCAAAACATGGATACAATCAAAGATAGTAACCATAATAGACATCTTGGACAAAAAGGAAAAATTTTATTTTTCGGTGAATAGTGCCGTATTCGTGAATAGTGCCGTATACGTGAATAGTGCCGTATACGTGAATAGTAACCCCCGACACAAAAAGTTCCAAATTTGATAAAAACTCATATCAATATTTCAGCATAATGATATTGAAGAAAATAATATCATTTAAGAAGAAAATAATATCCCTTACCTCAAAATATCAGTACTTCTGGTCGGAATACCGGTATAAGGCTGAAAAAA
The DNA here is from genome assembly GCA_016801055.1 of Panax notoginseng. Classification (NCBI taxonomy): domain Eukaryota; kingdom Viridiplantae; phylum Streptophyta; class Magnoliopsida; order Apiales; family Araliaceae; genus Panax; species Panax notoginseng. The sequence goes on from CM029019.1 coordinate 161,501,434, forward strand.
ACTTGCTCTGATGAATAGAAACTCTCAAAGTATCTAAATACTCACAAAATACACTCAATAATCTAGAGAGAGAAAGAGAGAAAACTTGTTTCTGGTGTGATTTTCAATTCTAACTTAGCCCTCTATTTATAGGAAAATTTTGGTAGGTTTGACCTGCAACCTGATGGCTTTACCTGCTACTATTCCCACCCACCACATTTGAAATATAATTCAGCACATTTCTTCACCAACCACAAGTGGGGCCCACCAATTCTAGAATTTTCCACCAAAATGATAAACTCCGAAAATTCAACAATTTCTGAACCAGTCATCTTGTAAAATTCGTAATAAATCATACGTTCATTTTTAACGGTTCAAAATTTGTGGACATATACTCAACTTATATATGTATAACATATCCAAAAATTACCACGATCCAACGGTCGGATTAAAAATTATAACCCCCGCAAAATATCTCAAAAACCCTGATTTTTAATACCTCCATTCCGACAAAAATACTGATAAAAACCTCAACATTAACTCCTTCATTTTTAACCACAAAAATATATCCCTCATTTATATCCACATAAAATAAATATTTCCTTATCATATGAATCAATAATTAATTATTCACAAATAATATTACAGAATCACATTTATGACAACCAGGCCGTTCCCAGGAAAGAGGGGGCTTTCCAATAAGGATTTCTCCTTACTGGCGCGCAATTAGATGACCAAACCTCTCCTTAGACAGAACTTTCTAGACATTGCCAATAATGTTATCTAATAATATTATTCAAATAATATGAATTATTGATCTGATAAATGAAAATACTGTGCAGCAACAATTATTGAAACAACAATAATATAAAATATCAACGCAGCAATTATTGAATCAATAAAATAAAATATTGAATAATAACTACTGTAACAATTATTGAGTAGTGCCTTCTTACGTAAGAATCAATAATTGGTGCAATACCGTGTGCTACTGTATTTTAACCACCGGGTATTCCAACAGTATTAACGGTAACAACAACTTATACTTGTCGTTTTCTTCATCCAATCGCTTTCCGTTATGGGGCCCACACAAGGCTGCGTCGTCGTACGAATATTCCCCGACAGCAAGAATATTCCACGACCAACCGAATATTCACCGACCAAAAATAAATATTTTATAACCACTTGCTTATTTTGCAAAATTTGCACATTTCACCCATAACCAAAGTATTATATCAAATTAACCCCTTATTATTCACAATAATATTTAGAGAAAATTTGATTTTATTCATTAATAAGTTGGGGTCTTACAGACTGAATAGTCTATCGAGCTTAGGATATACTCGACCGAATATGTCTTGTCAATATTATTCGGTCGGTGTTAAGCTACCACGTGGCACATCCCGAAAAATACTAAAGGGCTTATTCCCGACGAAATTCTGTCAGGTTTACCTTATTCCGTCAAGGATAAAGAGGTTTTTTTAAAATATCTGCTCTATTTTGGCAACATCCAGGGTTTTAACCCACATTTTAATACCTGTAAACAGTGCAGTCAACATAATAATAACCTTCCAATCACATGCATACAAGTCCAACATATATAACTTCTATTCACATGCATACAAGTTCAACAAAAATATATTCATACCCTATATTAACTACAATATGTCATATTCTCCATAAGATATACAAAAATACTCTTGAACTATGTATAATACTCCATAATATATACAAAAATGAATTATATACAAGGTTCAAACTATAAAAATGTCAAATATCAACTAAACTAAGTCAAGCTAGTAGTACTACCGTCGGTGTGAGGAGGATCATTGGGCGGACGTCGATGTTGATGCTCTGGCATATGAAATTCGTCATCGACATCGTCCCCCCACTCATGATTAGAATGAGCATCTTGTTGATACAATTAAAAATATAACTCATTAGTCTATATATATAATACAATTAAAGATGCAAATAAATGAAAATTAAATAACATGAAGAATACAGAAATTTAAAATGAATAGAATACCTGAGTAGTCGAGGGCTGACTCAACAGCGGCCCAAAAGCGTCCAAAAGTAAGGTAACCATCATCCAAACCACCTCGTCGCGTATCGTGGTGAACTGCTCCGGAGGGATACCCGTACTCTCGGTGGTGGCACCAGCTGTGATGTCCTGAGCTAGCTGGTGGAGACGCGCATAGTTTGGGAGGTCCTGATGACAGAAAAAAGGATTTGTACCATACTGCTCCAACACCACCGCTATAACCCTCTAGAATAGAGCATCGTCTAAGCCAACACCCGTATGTGATGGTCCCACGGTGGCTCTTGGACGTAGACACTGGCTAGTGTATGCAAAAATAAATATAATATAAATAATAATCAAAATCCGTCAAAATTCATGAACGAGAAATCTATACTAAAATATTTTACCTCCAGGTAGTGTATAGGTTTGTATTCTCGGCAACCCTAGCACTCGACACCGACCGGTAGTTCTACTAGGAGAATTCTGAGACGCGACCCAAAGCGCCATCTCCTCATCCTGAGATAAACTAATCTCAGGCGGAGGGATAGTAGAATCTAACATCTCGGGATCGCCCCTAGCAGCCTGCAACTCAGCTGCACTCGTGGCCCAGAGCTTCTCAAACCGATCCTGTAATATAATATATGTACATGTTAGTTAACTCGGTATCATCATATTAATTACGTAATATGATCCTAAATTATAATCATTGTGTAGTAAATGTAGTACCCGTATAGCTAATGTTGTGGGAGGCATCATCGACCCAGAAGTCGAATCCTTCGGCGTATGGACTCTATCCCAAAACTCCATCATAGTAGGAGGTTGGCCCAAGATGCCAACTTATATGATGAGCAGTGTGCGCAGAAATGAATAGCTGCTGCAACTTCGGCGCAAGAGAAAAGTACCGTAAAATCTTCTTTGGAACATGTTTCTCTTTCCCCCCACGTTTTGTGATCTTGTACCGAGGCGAGTTGCAGATATTACACTGCACCTTATTTTTGTCCTCCCCATAGTATAACATGCAATCCTGCTCACAAGCATCGATCTTCTCATACCCGAGATTCAGCCCCTTAACCATCTTCTTCATTTCATAGTAATTCGCGGTCAGAGTATTATTCCTAGGTAAGAACTCGCTAAAAATATCAAGCAAATCATTGAATCCTCTCTCACTACAGTCATGCTCATTCTTGAAATGTAAAATCTTCGTAACTGCAGAAAGCCTGGTGTGCTTATCATTTCCATGATACAATGGGACACCCGATTCAGATAGCAACTTGTAGAAGGCAGCTGCTGAATCATTTGGCTTTTGCTGAGCACTGCTTGATACATGCTCATTTTTAGCCCAGTCGATATTGGTAGGGCCATACGCATCAACCAACATCTGCACGACATCATAGTTATCTAATTGCAAATCCCTGTGAATCGATTGGTCTACAGTATTATCTGTCTGTTCTTTAAACTCAACTGATTCCCCGTGATGAATCCATACCGAATACCCATCCATAAACCCACGTGAATATAATTCAAATTTAACTTCATCGGCAGTCTTCCATATCATGTTCTTACACTTGAGACACGGGCATCTCATCTTTCTGTTCGGATCATCAACATGTTCTGTTGCTTTGTTCATAAAATTGGACACCACATCACGGTACGCATCAACTAATTCCCTCCCATCAATCTGTATCCTACAATACATCCAACTCCGGTCGGCTGACATCTTTAATTGAAGAAAATACCCAATTAGATCAAGAATAATCATGAATATGGTCCATACATGAATTTAGTTTACCTAATATATATCTCCACTCTACAAGGGTTAGACTTCTATCCTATTCCTGGATGCGTCTCCTCAATAGTGCCAATCTTGAGCACGTTTCTTCTATTTTAAGAAAATTTCAACAGCACCTCCCTATGGTCTCCAAGTACACGAAATAGACCAAGACTGTAAGACCCCAAATTATTAATAAATGAAATTTAAATTCCCTCTATTTATTATTTTGAAATAGTAAGTGTTAAATTGATTAATGAGGTTAGTTATGGGTAAAATGCGCAAATATTTCAAATAAGCAGGTGGTTATAAAATATTCATTGTTGTCGGGGAATATTCGTTTGGTCGTGGAATATTCTTCCTGTCGGGGAATATTCGTACGACGGCGCAGTCTTTTGTGGGCCCCATAACGGAAAGCGATTGGATGAAGAAAACGACAAGTATATGTTGTTTATTATAACGGCGTAGTTGTTACCGCTAATACTGTTGGAATACCTGGTGGTTAAAACACAATAATACGCATTGTTACACAGTAGCACACTGTATTGCACCAATTATTGATTCTTACGTAAGAAGGCACTACTCAATAATGGTTACAGTAATTACTGTTCAGTATTTTATTTTATTGATTCAATAATTACTGCGTTGATATTTTATATTACTGTTGTTTCAATAATTGTCACTACACAGTATTTCCCATTATCAGATCAATAATTCATATTATTTGAATAATATTATTAGATAATATTATTAGCAATGTCTAGAAAGTTCTGTCTAAGGAGAGGTTTGGTCATCTAATTGCACGCCAGTAAGGAGAAATCCTTATTGGAAAGCCCCCTCTTTCCTGAGAACGGTCTGGTTGTCATAAATGTGATTCTGTAATATTATTTGTGAATAATTAATTATTGATTCATATGATAAGGAAATATTTATTTTTGTGGATATAAATGAGGGATATATTTTTGTGGTTAAACATGAAGGAGTTAATGTTTAGGTTTTTATTAGTATTTTTGTCGGAATGGAGGTATTAAATATCAGGGTTTTTGAGATATTTTGCGGGGGTTATAATTTTTAATCCAACCGTTGGATCGTGGTAATTTTTGGATATGTTATACATATATAGGTTGAGTATATGTCCTCAAATTTTGAACCGTTAAAAATGAACGTATGATTTATTATGAATTTTACGAGATGACTGGTTCAGAAATTGTTGAATTTTCGGAGTTAATCATTTTGGTAGAAAATTCTAGAATTGGTGGGCCCCACTCTTGGTTGGTGAAGAAATGTGCTGAGATTTTTATTCAAATGTGGTGGGTGGAAATAGTAGCAGGTAAAGTCATCAGGTTGCAGGTTAAGTCTGCTTCGGCGTGCTAACATTTTTTTATAAATAGAGGGCTAAGTTAGAATTAAAAATCACACCAGAAACAAGTTTTCTCTCTTTCTCTCTCTAGATTATTGAGTGTATTTTGTGAGTATTTAGATACTTTGAGAGTTTCTATTCATCAGAGCAAGTTTCTTTCAGCCTTATACCGGTATTCCGACCAGAAGTATTGTCTTTACGAGGTAAGGAATGTTATTTTATTCGAAAATGATATTATTTCTTCAATATCATTATGCCGAAATATTGGTTAGAATTTTTTTTTAAATTTAGAACTTTTCACGTCGGGGTTACTATTCATGAGTTACTATTCACTAGTTACTATTCACGAGTTACTATTCACCGAAAAATAAAATTTTCTTCTTTTCGTCCAAAATATCTATTCTGGGTACTAGCTTTGATTGTATCCATGTTTCGATCATTCTTGAATTCTACTTCACTATGAATAATTATAAGGTATTTTTGGACATGGATAAATCGAAATACGAATCCTTAATATTTGTTATTTTGTTTCACTGGATTCGTTTTTTTTAAGATATTTTTCATCATCCTCAGTCCTAAATGATGATATTACTGAATATCTTTGGCCCGTAGTACAAAGATGAATGATTAACTAATGAATATCTTTGGCCCGTAGTGCAAAGATGAACAGGTGTTGAGATGAACATGACCGACTGGTGATACAAATGAATATCTTTGGCCTGTAGTGTAAAGATGAATATTTGATTAAAGATGGTTATTGATTGTTGTTACAGGGATAAAATATTGATGATGGACTTTTAAATCTTAGAAGATAGTAGAACTCATTCTCTACTTGACTCTTCTAATGGTTTGTTGTTTCCGCTGCAGTTATTGATTTAAAACTTGTTGTCTATTGTATTCTATTAGATTTTTTCCTGTTGAAGACTAACGATAATTTGTTTTGTATTATCTTAGTCATAATGTTCTTTACTGGGCTAGTTGAGCTCACCCTTTTCCTTTTTGTTCCATTTTTCTCAGGAGGCGAGAATGTAGCGAGTACTAGTCGGGGTATGGAATGATGGTTCTAGAAGTTACTTTTGTAGTCCTCACCATTTTTGTGAAATAATGTATCAATAATTGTAATGAGGACTTATTTGAGTGTGGATATTGTCTAAATGACAATATTTGTATTTAAACTCACAGTTCTTGTGTTGTAATAATAAAGATGTAGTTGTTTCTGTACCATGTATTTTGGCGACTCAGAATGGGTGTTGTATACCTATTTTGGGGGCGTCACAGTTGGTATCAGAGCTTAGGGATATGATCTCTGGCGGAGATCGGAGAGTAGAACTAGGAGGGGAGAGACGAATAAATCCTTCGCTAGTGTGTCCTACCTAAGCTTATTTATTGGTCAGTCATAATATAGGGGTATTATGTGATTTGTTAATTTATTTAATTAACCCTTGTTTTATAGCAGTATTTGAGAATGTCGACTGAGAATGTTAACAGTGGAGTAAATGAGACCGTGGAGACACCGGTGCTTACCAACGAGGAGAACGTGCAACATGCTGGCAATGTTCCTCCTGTGAACAACACCAATGAGCAGATGATGAATGATGGAATGTTTAGAAGTTTTTTGCAATTCATGCAAAACCAGACGAGGGAGACTCGTGTTCAAAATACAGGAGGAAATGATAGCAATTCACGGTTTGTCATAGCCAAATAGTTCAAAGAATTGGGACCACCAGAATTTAAGAGAAAGCCGGATCCGATCATGGCGGAAACGTGGGTCAAGCAAATTACCAAGATATTCGATGTCTTGGGATGCACGGAGGAACAGAAGGTTCCATTCGCCACCTTTATGTTCCGTGGCGAGGTAGATTACTGGTGGGAGTCTGTGAAGTGTACCCATCCAACCGCACTCAGCATGTCTTGGGAGACATTTCAGAAACTGTTCAATGACAAGTACTTTCCTGAAAGTATTCGTCATATGAAGGAGGTAGAGTTTATTAGACTGGAGCAGAATAACATGACGGTGTCTCAGTACGAGGCGAGGTTTGCAGAGTTGTCCAGGTTTGCACCTCATTTGGTGGAGAATGAGGAACGTATGACGAGGATGTTTTTGAGAGGTTTGAAACCCGGCATACGTCAATATCTCATTTCTCATAAATTTTCTCTCTATTCAGATGTTGTCAACAGGGCTCAATTATTAGAGCGAGATAATGAGTACGGTCAACTGAGGGACCACAACCAGGATCATATCGGTGACAGCAGTCATCAGAACAATGATAACTAGCGGAGAAAGAAAAATACAGACAAGAACGGCAACCACTCTGGTGGTAATCGTGGCTATAAAAATAGAAGAAGCGAGTCGGGAGGAGATTTTAAAAAGAGGAGATTCAACAATGACAATACGAAGACGTCAGCACCAGCAGCAACTGATTCCAAGGGAGGAGAACGACCACCGGTTATATGCTATAAGTGCGGAAAAGAAGGACATATCAGCCCAAATTGCCCACAACAGTTTAAGGTATGTTATAATTGTGGAAATGAAGGACATATCGCTCGAGATTGCACTGTAGCAAAACCAAGTCCAGCGGGGATGGTGACTCAAAAAGCTGTCCCAGAAAAGATAAAGTCAACGGTTCCTGGAAGAGCGTTTGTCGTGACTGGTCAACATGCGAGGAACCCAAATGAAGTGATCACGGGTAAGCTAATCATAAATTCATACGAAGTTTATACCTTATTAGATACCAGTTCTACCCATTCTTTTATCTCTCCTGCTTGTGCTCAACGTTTAAACTTGACTCCGGAGAAGTTAGACTTTGATTTATCTGTGGTGACTCTGTTAGGAAAAACTTTCATCACATCCACTGTTTATAAATCTTGTGTGATCCAAGTTGGCACCATCACCTTATCTGTTGACCTTATCTCTTTAAAGATACTTACTTTTGATGTGATTTTAGGGATTGATTGGTTAACTACTCATCATGCCAAAATTGATTGTTTTCGTAAGGTTGTTAGTTTTCATATTCCTAACCAACCTGTTGTACGAATTCAAACAACGAAGCCATTAAAATCAATCACTGTTATATCAAGCCATAAAGCCATTCGTTTATTAAAAAACGGATGTCAAGCTTTCTTAGCCCATGTTATGGATTTGAATAAAGACACGTCAAATTTGAATAATATTCCTGTTGTTATTGACTTTCCTGACGTATTTCCTGAAGAACTTCCCGGTCTACCCCCGGAACGAGAAATTAAATTCTTTATTGATCTTGAACCTGGTACAAAGCCCATTTCTAAAACCCTATATCGAATGGCTCCTATTGAACTTCAGGAGTTAAAGGTCCAACTACAAGAGTTGTTGGACATCGGTTTCATTCGTCCTAGTACACCTCCTTGGGGTGCTCCTGTTTTATTTGTAAAGAAGAAAGACGGGAGTATGCGACTTTGTATTGATTACCGGGAATTAAACCATGTCACTATTAAGAATAGGTATCCGCTACCTCGTATTGATGACCTGTTTGACCAGTTACAAGGAGCACAATTCTTTTCAAAGATCGATCTTCGTTCTGGATATCATCAGCTGAAGGTTAAAACTGAGGATATTCCAAAGACTGCCTTCAGAACTCGGTACGGGCATTATGAATTCCTAGTCATGTCTTTTGGATTGACTAATGCTCCTGCGGCTTTCAAGGATATGATGAACCGAGTATTTAAGAATTATTTGGATCAGTTCGTTGTTGTCTTTATTGATGACATCCTCATATATTCCAAAAGCCGTGAAGATCATGAGCATCATTTGAAGCTGGTACTCCAAAGGCTGCGTGAAAACAAGTTATATGCTAAGTTGTAGAAATGCGAGTTCTGGCTTGAGGAAGTAGCTTTCCTAGGGCACGTGGTGTCAAAACATGGAGTATCTGTTGACCCGACGAAGATTGAAGCAATACAAAGTTGGGAGCAACCAAAGACGGTGACCGAAGTGCGTAGCTTTCTGGGCTTAGCTGGTTATTATCGGAGATTCGTGGAAGGGTTTTCTCGAATCGCTACCCCATTAACTCAGCTGACTCGGAAAGATATCAAATTCTTATGGAGAGAGGAATGCGAGAAGAGTTTTCAAGAGCTTAAGAGGAGACTCATTTCGGCACCTGTTCTGACAATACCATCTGGTTCGGATGGATTTGTTATCTACAGTGATGCTTCAGGCAAAGGGTTAGGATGTGTTCTCATGCAACATGGGAAAGTCATAGCCTATGCCTCGCGACAACTCAAAGAATATGAGAGGAATTATCCTACTCATGATTTGGAGTTGGCAGCAGTAGTTTTCGCGTTGAAGGAGACACTACCTGTATGGGGAGAAAGTGGAGATCTATACAGATCATAAAAGCCTCAAATATTTCTTCACCCAAAAGGAACTCAACATGCGGCAGCGACGTTGGCTCGAGCTGTTGAAAGATTACGATCATACCATCCAATATCATCCTGGAAAAGCAAACGTAGTAGCTGACGCATTGAGTAGAAGATCATATGCGGGTACGAGTGCAATGTTGTTAACACAAAGGCCCATTTTGTATGACTTACAAAGGATGGAGATAGAGATGAAGGCTCCAAGTACCCACATGATGATATCAAATATACGAGTAGAACCGACTTTAATCAATAAAGTTAAAGTTGCTCAAGCTACAGACATAGAGCTGATGCATATGAAGAAGAAAGTGCAAGAAGGTTCTATTCCAGAAGCAAGAATCGATGAAGAAGGAATACTTCGAGTCCACTCCAGACTTTGTGTTCCTAACGATTCTGATTTGAAGTACAAGATCATGATGGAAGCACACAATACACCATTTGCAATCAATCCTGGAAGTACCAAAATGTATCGTGATCTTCGACATATATTTTAATGGAATAATATGAAGAGAGAGATTGCAATGTTTATCTCGAGGTGTTTAACTTGTCAACGTGTAAAGGCGGAACATCAAGTGCCAAAGGGTCCATTACAACCACTTGAGATTCCGAAATGGAAGTGGGAACACATTACCATGAATTTCGTTACGGGTCTTCCCACGGTTTCTCAAGGCATAAATGCTATTTGGGTTATTGTTGATAGATTAACCAAGTCTGCTCATTTCTTGCCGATACGGGAGACTTATTCCCTTGAACGTCTTGCTCGTATATACGTAGATGAGATTGTGAGACTGCATGGCATGCCAGTATCTATAGTTTCGGATCGTGACCCAAGATTCACTTCAAGATTTTGGGTTAGCTTGCAAAAAGCTATGGGCACAGATTTACGATTTAGTTCGGCATACCATCCTCAAACGGACGGACAATCAGAGAGGACTATTCAAACTCTTGAAGATCTATTAAGACTTTGTGTACTAGATTTCAAAGGGAGTTGGGATAAGTACCTACCATTGGTAGAATTCTCTTACAATAACAGTTATCAGGCAAGTATAGGTGTGGCCCCATTTGAAGCATTATATGGACGAAAGTGTCGCTCTCCAGTATGCTGGGACGAGGTGGGTGAAGCAACATTGTTGGGACCAGAGTTGGTACGCATGACTACAGAGAAGATTCAAACGATTCGACAACGTATACAAACGGCACAAGATCGACAAAAGAGTTATGCGGATCTTCATCGAAAGGACGTGGAATTTGACATTGGGGATCATGTATTGTTGCGTGTGGCTCCATGGAAAGGAGTTACAAGATTTGGGAAGAGAGGAAAGCTCAATCCACGATTTATTGGTCCATTTCAGATTCTTGACCGAGTAGGAAATGTGGCCTATAGACTCGCGTTACCTCCAAGTATGTCTCGTGTTCATAATGTTTTTCATATATCTGTGTTACGTAAATATGTGAAAGACCCAGACCACGTTATTGAGTTAGAACCGGACGAGGTAGCTGAAGACTTAACGTACGAAGAGGTACCTGTCAAGATCTTGGATAGAAAGGAGCATATCCTACGCACGAAGGTCATACCACAAGTTAAAGTTTTGTGGAGAAACCATGCTATTGAGGAAACGACCTGGGAATTGGAAACGAAAATGAAAGCGAGGTATCCTCATCTTTTCGAAACACCAGGTACGTACGTCAATTTCGAGGACGAAATTTCATAAGGAGGGGAGGTTGTAAGACCCCAAATTATTAATAAATAAAATTTAAATTCCCACTATTTATTATTTTGAAATAGTAAGTGTTAAATTGATTAATGAGGTTAGTTATGGGTAAAATGCGCAAATATTTCAAATAAGCAGGTGGTTATAAAATATTCATTGTTGTCGGGGAATATTCGTTTGGTCGTGGAATATTCTTCCTGTCGGGGAATATTCGTACGACGGCGCAGTCTTTTGTGGGCCCCATAACAGAAAGCGATTGGATGAAGAAAATGACAAGTATATGTTGTTTATTATAACGGCGTAGTTATTACCGTTAATACTGTTGGAATACCCGGTGGTTAAAACACAGTAATACGCGTTGTTACACAGTAGCACACTGTATTGCACCAATTATTGATTCTTACGTAAGAAGGCACTACTCAATAATGGTTACAGTAATTACTGTTCAGTATTTTATTTTATTGATTCAATAATTACTTCGTTGATATTTTATATTACTGTTGTTTCAATAATTGTCACTACACAGTATTTTCCATTATCAGATCAATAATTCATATTATTTGAATAATATTATTAGATAACATTATTGGCAATGTCTAGAAAGTTCTGTCTAAGGAGAGATTTGGTTATCTAATTGCGCGCCAGTAAGGAGAAATCCTTATTGAAAAGCCCCCTCTTTCCTGGGAACGGCCTGGTTGTCATAAATGTGATTTTGTAATATTATTTGTGAATAATTAATTATTGATTCATATGATAAGAAAATATTTATTTTTGTGGATATAAATGAGGGATATATTTTTGTGGTTAAAAATGAAGGAGTTAATGTTGAGGTTTTTATCAGTATTTTTGTCGGAATGGAGGTATTAAATATCAGGGTTTTTGAGATATTTTGCGGGGGTTATAATTTTTAATCCGACCGTTGGATCGTGGTAATTTTTGGATATGTTATACATATATAGGTTGAGTATATGTCCTCAAATTTTGAACCGTTAAAAATGAACGTATGATTTATTATGAATTTTACGAGATGACTGGTTCAGAAATTGTTGAATTTTCGGAGTTAATCATTTTGGTAGAAAATTCTAGAATTGGTGGGCCCCACTCTTGGTTGGTGAAGAAATGTGCTGAGATTTTTATTCAAATGTGGTGGGTGGGAATAGTAGCAGGTAAAGCCATCAGGTTGCAGGTTAAGTCTGCTTCGGCGTGTTAACATTTTCCTATAAATAGAGGGCTAAGTTAGAATTGAAAATCACACCAGAAACAAGTTTTCTCTCTTTCTCTCTCTAGATTATTGAGTGTATTTTGTGAGTATTTAGATACTTTGAGAGTTTATATTCATCAGAGCAAGTTTCTTTCAGCCTTATACTGGTATTCTGACCAAAAGTACTGTCTTTACGAGATAAGGGATGTTATTTTATTCGAAAATGATATTATTTGTTCAATATCATTATGCCGAAATATTGGTTGGAAATTTTTATCAAATTTAGAACTTTTCACGTCGGGGTTACTATTCATGAGTTACTATTCACGAGTTACTATTCATGAGTTACTATTCACCGAAAAATAAAATTTTCTTCTTTTCGTCCAAAATATCTATTCTGGGTACTAGCTTTGATTGTATCCATGTTTTGATCATTCTTGAATTCTACTTCACTATGAATAATTATAAGGTATTTTTGGACATGGATAAATCGAAATACGAATCCTTAATATTTGCTATTTTATTTCACTGGATTCGTTTTCTTTAAGATATTTTTCATCATCCTCAGTCCTAAATGATGATATTACTGAATATCTTTGGCCCGTAGTGCAAAGATGAATGATTAACTAATGAATATCTTTGGCCCGTAGTGCAAAGATGAACAGGTGTTGAGATGAACATGACCGACTGGTGATACAAATGAATATCTTTGGCCTGTAGTGTAAAGATGAATATTTGATTAAAGATGGTTATTGATTGTTGTTACAGGGATAAAATATTGATGATGGACTTTTAAATCTTAGAAGATAGTAGAACTCATTCTCTACTTGACTCTTCTAATGGTTTGTTGTTTCCGCTGCAGTTATTGATTTAAAACTTGTTGTCTATTGTATTCTATTAGATTTTTCCCTGTTGAAGACTAACGATAATTTGTTTTGTATTATCTTAGTCATAATGTTCTTTACTGGGCTAGTTGAGCTCACCCTTTTCCTTTTTGTTCTATTTTTCTCAGGAGGCGAGAATGTAGCGAGTACTAGTCGGGGTATGGAATGATGGTTCTAGAAGTTACTTTTGTAGTCCTCACCATTTTTGTGAAATAATGTATCAATAATTGTAATGAGGACTTATTTAAGTGTGGATATTGTCTAAATGACAATATTTGTATTTAAACTCACAGTTCTTGTGTTGTAATAATAAAGATGTAGTTGTTTCTGTACCATGTATTTTGGCGACTCAGAATGGGTGTTGTATACCTATTTTGGGGGCGTCACAAAGACAACTGAGTCTAAGTATGCACTCGGAGAACATGTAGAGACACCAGCTGAAAAATCCTCAAAAGTTTATAAAAACGCACCTTATGAATTGGCATCGACCTAAGTGAGAGACATAACATCCAGTAACAGTCCCAAAATGGGGACTATTCGACATTCACTCCTAAAGAGTGAATGTTAAACGAGTTTCTAAGCTCCTACCTATGTATACTACATGCACAAGTATATATGCAGTTTATTGTAATTGTGAAAAACTAAGCAAATGCTACTTAGTTTATTTTTTTCAATAATAAACTAAGTAAATGCTACTCAGTTTATGATACCTATTATTTGAATATATTATTATTTTATTTTAAACTTTTTTATTTTATTTTATTTTATATTATTTAATTTAATTTAAATTAAATTAAATTAATTTATTTTTATTTTAAACTTCTTTATTTTATTTTATGCTATGTTATTTTAATTTAAGGTTAATTTATTTTATTAGCTTTGATTTTATTTTTTTCGAGATATTTATTTTATTTCGAATTAAATTATATTATATAATTTTTTAATAATTTTTGTTTTATTTTATTTTATTAAATTTATTTTATTAATTTACATATATTCAATTAAATGCTACTTAGTTTACCTGAACTCTTACGTGATCTTCATGACGTGTCAAACATATATATTCAATTTGATTTAGTTGTGAAAAACTAAGCAAATGCTACTGAGTTTACTTATAAAGCTACGAAGTATACTATATGTGACAAACATATTTAGTTTAAATTTAATTAAATTTTCATTAAATTTATTTAATTTTATTGTATTTTGTATTATGTAATATTATATTATTATATTAAATATAAATTGTTTTTATATTTTTTTAACTAAGTTAATTAATTTCATTTTATTTTATTTACATTATATTATTATATTTTATTTTATAATTTAAATTAAATTTATTAGATTTATTTTATTCTCATTTATTTATTTTTATTCTGTATTATATAATATTGTCGACGTCGGGATTTTAATTGTCCCTTTTCTGTTATTGTCTTTTGGTGTTCTCATGTTAGGTGAGATTTGTTTGAAAAAATAAGTTGTGAAAAGGTCCGACATTTATATGTCGACGATTGGACTGTAAGAGTCGCCAGTTAATTTTTTAAATGGTTGTACCAACACAACCGAAAAAAGGTTTGCATATTGACCCAGTGATGTGACACTGCTTAACAGGTATGTGAAACCGAGATTCATTAGGGTCCGGAGACTTGCTTATGCGGAGGTAAGGTGTTAGGCACCCCCCGACATCCGTGTTACCACGGTTACCGCTACTTTTTAATTAAACTGTTATATGACTGTGTGTGTGTGTGGGTCAATGTGTAGTTATTTGAAAGTAGTGCTATGCCTCGTTCGAACCTATATACAAAGGGTTTGAATTTTATATAAAATTCAGTTTTAACAAGATATAGCAGTGATGTTTTGTAAAAAGAGGTTTTTCAAACCCTTTGCTCAATAGTAATTGAGACCTTTGATACTTTCATTTTTATTAAATGTTCGGCTTGATTGCTTTTATTTTCGAGATGCGAAACATCTTCAAGAAACTAATATACATAGCAATGCCGAACTCCTTGTGGGCATAAGAGCCATCTAAGAAAATGCAACAACGCGAATAATTTACAAGCTATATACAGCTGAAAATGTCAATCACGGGAACCGAATCTAGATTCAGTAGACTGAATATGTGATCACATGATTCCTAGGCTCACATGATGCAACAATTTATGTGAAAGTTGTAAGCAATTATATATATAAAAGCTATAAATATATATATACAGACATGATCAACCACCACGAAGCACCTCCATGGGGGATCGGAAATGTAAATATATAAAAGCGGTAAATATATATATAGGGACATGATCAACCACCACGAAGCACCTTCATGGGGGATTGAAAAATATAAATAAAGCAATAAAACGATCAACCGTCTCGAAGTAAACTCTAGGCGGGACAAAACGTAAATAAAGCTGTAAAAGGCCATGAAGTAAACTCCAGGCCAGCCTGAAATGTAAATAAAGCGGTAAAAGGCAACGAAGTAAACTCCAGGCTAGGCTGAAATGTATATATATATATATATATATATATATATATATATATATATATATATATATATATATATATATAAGCAATAAACGCTCCGAATGTAAAATCCAGGCTCATCGAACAGAGTTCGACAATAGTTCATATATATATAAACAAATAAACACTCCAAACGTGAATCCAGGGTCAATCGAGGCATAACTCGATAATGTTAGTCCATATATATATATATATATATATATATATATATATATATATATATATATACAAAAAAAAATAAAAGCCGCGGGCCGAAGTTCGGGCATACACACGTAACACGACTTTCAACGTGTAGAACTGTGTGTGCATAATAGTGGAGAAAGACTTAAAAAAGTGTAAGAAGGCTTACAGTGGGCTGCCAAAGAAGACTTCAATGACTTTAAATGGATGAACACTCGGCTCCCGCCGGTAAAAATATAACAATATATAAGCTCACAAGTGTTTAAAATGTGAAAGCACTTAGTTTATAGTGTGTACAGAGCAAATTAGACAGGATTTCCTCGCCTTTTCTCTATGCAAAATGATTGTCCCAAGCCCTCTATTTATAGAGGAGGGGGAGCCGCGGGTATACCTGCGGCAGTCGCAGATGCACCTGCGGCTTGCTAAAAATTCCATGCTTGATTCCATGCTTGCTAAAAATTTCGCGGGTCCCGTCGTCTCGAAGTACGTGCACGCCCTCTATTTGATTCCATGCTTGCTAAAAATTAAAGAGTTTATTTTAATTTGATTGTTGATTAAAATAAAAGGAGTTTTGTTTTGTTTAAAAAACTGGATTTCTAGCAAACGTTTTATTGCCCATTAAATGATATCAACATATATAATGAATGTTTATTTTATATTGATGCATATGATGATTTGTATGATAATATAGAGGATGATTATGGACCTTTGACCATTGTGATTGGATTTAATTTTAATTGATGCTTGAATGTATGTGATTTTTTATAAATGGGGTCTGCGTACCTCTCCTCTCTAATATTCTGATGTAAATTCTATCTCCTTCCTATGTATCTCCCCTTGATTGTTGATCAAGGTTTCTGTTTTATAATAAATAGATTGTAATAGGATAGTATAGAATTGTTCGAGAAATTGGAGAAGAAGAGCAAGGAGCGATCAAGATCCATTTGTAAAAAAGCTCATCTTGAATTTAATGGTTATATTCATTGTTTTATTCTTGCACCCTAGGTTTGACCTTTTGGTTCATGGTGGCTCCAATGAACCAAATTAGAATTAAGTCCATAATCATCCTAGGTAGAATATAGTATTTTATAGATGCATGCTACTTATATAGTAAATATATTATTATACATGTTGATGTATGATTAATATGACGCGTATTTCTATATATATTTGCATGCACGCCAATTAAGATGAGACTAATTATAAAACCCTCAAAAGATAATATATTATGTTGAGTACGTTCAAAGACGTTGGAGATTGTCGAACGTAGCTTTCTAGCATTGTAAATCAATAGAGCATCAAATATTTAATATGAGTTTTTTGTGCACACACAAGGTAAGTATTAAATATTTGAGATGTTGTTTTATTACATTGAATGCTTATAAGAAATTGAATAATATCATTTTGTTGTGCACACACAAGGACTGCATTTTTCTATTTACTTATATGAAAATATTGGGTCTAACTTAACTTAAATTATTTTAGTTCGAATGTGCATACATTCGACCATTATAATCTATAAGGCAAAATAAAAGGAGTTACATGAAGATGTAATCGACAAGAGTTGTCTACCTTTTGAATAAATATGTAGTTTGTTGTGCACACGCAAGATTATATATTTAATGTAATTAGATCATTTCTCACTTGCGGATTTTACAAAGTCACCAATACAAAATCTGTCGAACTATATATAGAAGAGGGTTATATATTTTGAAGAAATAGTGGGAGACACCATTTTAATAAAGACCTAAATTAAATTGGTGATTAATAAAAGAATGCATGCTAATGTTGTTAAATTTAATTCACCTGCAGAATTTTACAAATGGCTAACTCACTATCAGTGCGAATCATACTTGATGCAAACAAATTAACTGGACCAAATTACACGGACTGGTTAAGGAACTTGAGAAATTGTTCTCACAGCTGAAAAGCTGGCTTATGTCCTTGACTCGCCTGTACCTACAATTGTTGCAGAAAATGCCTCCGAGGAAGAGCAAGCCACTTTTAGAAAGTGACAAGATGATCCAAAAGTGGCTCAATGCATCATGTTAACATCCATGAGTAA
The DNA here is from genome assembly GCA_016801055.1 of Panax notoginseng. NCBI lineage: Eukaryota > Viridiplantae > Streptophyta > Magnoliopsida > Apiales > Araliaceae > Panax > Panax notoginseng. Next base: position 161,519,509 of record CM029019.1, read on the forward strand.
CGAGTTACAACGTTAACAAGGAAAAATGGATACACCTTCTATGCTCCTGCACCTTCAGGATTTGTATGGTGAGCAAAGTAGATTGGCCAGAAATGAGATATCTAAAGACCTCTTCTGATCTAGGATGACCGATGACACTACATTGCAAGCACATGTCCTAAAGATGATCAATTTGATTGAACAATTAGGACAAATGGTTTTTATCATGGATGGTGAGTTGAGTCAAGATCTGATTTTGCAATCACTCCTTGACTCCTTTTCACAATTTATTGTGAATTTCCACATGAACAAGCTTGATGTCAGTTTACTTGAATTGCTTAACATGTTGAAAACCGCTTAGAGTCACTTTCCATTAAAGAAAGACCATTTGATGTTTGTAGATGACTCTTCTAAGAAACAGAAGAGGGCCCAATGATCTTCTAAAAAGAAGAAAAATCCAAAGAAGGCAAAAGGAAAGGCGAGATCAAAGGATAAGAAAAAAACTGATGCCGATAGCAAAAGAGTTTTCTTTCACTGTAACAAGTCAAGACATTGGAAGAGAAACTATAAGGAGTATCTTGCCGGGCAGAAGCAAAAGAAGCTTGGAGAAGCTTTAGCTTCAGCTACAGATACAGGTTTGTTTATGATTGAAATAAATCTTTCTGTAAATCATAATTCTACTTGGGTATTGGATACCGGCTATGGTTCTCATATATGCAATACTCTACAAGGACTAAGCAGAAGTAGGAAGCTAAATAAAGGAGAAGTTATCATGCGTGTGAGGAATGGAGCAAAGGTTGCTGCATTAGCCGTAGGGACTTATTGTTTGGCACTACCATCGGGAAAATCAATTAATTTAATAAATTGTTATTATATTCCAGTTCTTGTGAGAAACATTATTTCTATTCCATTGTTAGACAAGGAAGATTTTAACATTATAATAAAGAATAATTGTTACTCTATTTATAATGAGAATATTTTATACGGAACTGGTAGATTAATTTATGGATTGTATTTGCTTGATTTACATGAAAATATTTTTCAAATTGAACAAACTAACAAAAAAAAAGGGATGATGTGAATCATACCTTCGTATGGCATTACAGACTCGGACATATTAATGAAACAAGACTAAACAAGTTGAATAAAGATGGGCTTTTAGAGTTCTTTGATTTTGAATCATATCCAACTTGTGAATCTTGTCTCATAGGAAAGATGACTAAATCTCTATTTAGTGGACATGGAGAAAGAGTTGTAAGATTGTTAGATTTTGTACACACAGATGTTTGTGGACCTATTACAATAAATAGACGAGGTGGGTATTCGTACTTCATTACTTTCACTGATGATCATTCAAGATTTGGATATATGTATTTGAGGAAATACAAATTCGAATCACTTGAAAGGTTCAAAGAGTTCAGAAGTGAAGTTGATAAACAAACTGGCAAAAGTATTAAGATTCTTCGATCGGATCGAGGAGGTGAATATTTAGGTAATAGGTTTCTCAATCATGTCAAGGATAATGGTATCCTCTCACAATGGACACCTCACGGTACAACACAATTGAACGGAGTATTTGAAAGAGAAATCATACCTTGTTGGACATGGTGCGGTCCATGATGAGTTTCACCGATCTTCTAATATCATTCTGGGGCTATGCCTTAGAGATGGCTGCGTATCTACTAAATAAGGTCCCCTCAAAATCTGTCCTAAAGACTCCATATGAGATGTGGACAGGGAGAAAACCTAGTCTTAAACATTTTAAGATTTGAGGATGTCCAGCTTATGTAAAAAGGTTTCAGAATGATAAACTTGGGATAAGATCAGATAAGTGCAATTTTGTGGGTTTTCCTAAAGAAAGTTTAGGATACTATTTTTATAATCCTACTGAGCAAAAGGTGTTTATTGCCAAACAAGCTACCTTCTTGGAAATGGAGTTTATCCTCGAAGGGGCTAGTGGGAGGAAAATAGATCATGAAGAAGTTCAAGAACCATAAACCACTACAAGTCAACTGGATGAACCTATCCAAGTAGAAATACCATGATGATCCAGTTACATAAGATGAGGCAATAAATAGTAAAAACTCAGAGAAATGGCAAACTGCCATGAAATCTGAAATGGACTCCATGTATGAGAACCAAGTATGGACTTTGGTTGAACCACCGGAAGGCATAGTACCTATAGGGTGTAAATGGGTCTTTAAAATAAAGACTGGGGCGATGGCAAGTTAGAGACCTATAAAGCCAGACTGGTGGCAAAATGTTTCAAGCAAAGATAAAGAGTTGACTATGATGAAACCTTCTCACTAGTTGTTAATTTCAAGTTCATTCGGATTTTGCTTGCAATTGCAGCTTACTAAGACTACGATAATTGGCAAATTGATGTGAAAACAACCTTCCTCAATGGGAAACTAGAAAAGGATGTATACATGATACAACTAGAGGGTTTTATTTCAAAAGTTGGAACAAATCAATTCTGTAACTTTTAACGATCCATTTATGGATTGAAGCAAGCTTCTCGCAAATAGAACATCCGTTTTGATGAGACAGTCAAAGAGTTTGATTTTATCAAAAATGATGATGAACCTTATATGTACAAGAAGGTTAGTGGGAGCGTTGTGACATTCTTTGTATTATATGTTGATGATATATTAGTAATGGGGAATGACATACCTATGCTACAATCAGTAAAGATATGATTGTCTAAACACTTCTCCATGAAGGACTTGGGAGAAGCATCCTACATATTGGGGATAAAGATCTATAGAGATAGATCGAAGAGGATGCTCGGCTTGACCTAAGGATCGTACATTGAAATAATGCTAAAGAAGTTTTGCATGTCCAACTCCAAGAGAGGGCTCATACTGATGAGTTTTGGAGTGAATCTCTCTAAGAAAATGTCCCCAAAGACACCTGAAGAGAGAGATCGCATGAGTAAGATATCTTATGCTTCGGCAATAGGATCTATCATATATAGGATGATATGTATAAGACCTGATGTTGCTTATGCACTGGGAGTGAGAAGCAGATATCAGTCGAATCCTGGAGAAAAACACTAGAAAGTCGTAAAGAACATCCTAAAGTACTTGAGAATGATTAAGAATGTGTTTCTAGTGTATGACGTGTCTAATTTGAAACTAGAAGGCTATACAAACTTAAGTTTTCAGACTGACCAAGACGACAGTAAATCCACCTCTAGTTATGTTTTTATCCTAAATAGTAGCGTAGTGAGTTGGAAGAGTCCCAAGAAGAAAATGGTTGCTGATTCAGTGACATAAATAGAGTACGTAGCTGCAAGTAAAGTTATAAAGGAAGTTATTTGGATGAAAAAGTTCATTGATAAACTTAGAGTGGTTCCTAGCATACAATGACTCGTGTCTGTTTATTGTGACAACAACAGAGCTGTTGCACAAGCCAAGGAACACAGGTCTCATTAGAAATCCAAGCATGTATTGGGGAGCTTTCATCTGATTAGAGAAATAGCTGAAAAGGGAGACGTCAACCTGGAGAGAGTAGACTCTCAAAAAAATATTGCAGATCCATTTACTAAAGCGTTAACTCAGCAACAATTTGATCGTCACTTAGAGAAGATGGGTATGAGATAACATGGCGATTAACTTTAGTGCAAGTGGGAGATCGAAAGTAGTATGCCCTCAAGCTAATTACATTTGATGTAATAAGCATTTTCTTTGTAATCTTATTCATTTATTAATAAGAGAATTTATTTTATGAAAGGCTTTCTTTATCCATAATTATTAGTTGAATTAATAAATGAGATAAACCAATAGTATTTGAGCAATGCTTTTAGAATCATGATGTTGATCACGCTAATGAGATCTAAGCTCTTGATAGCTCAATAATAAAATGTTTCTAATTAATGGATCACTAATGTGGGATTACTGATTCCAGATAAATTTCTACATCCTATGCTTGCTCTGTTGAAGAAGATGATTGATCTCATGATTATTTGTGTGGAGACACTAAAGCAAGTGTATAGGTGCTTATTGGAGAATAGGTTCACTAAACGTGACTAATAAAGGAACCCTAATGGAGTTTTACTTGCCTGTCAATAAGAGTTCCTAATGTGATAGTAGTACAAGTGATCCTTCAACTTGAGATTATCATTGTTTCTTGTATATATTGAATTATATTTTGAAATTTTCCTTAATACTCTTGATTATATCATAGGGTATGCTTGGATATAATAAATTATATATGGAGATAGTTGAATGATTGACAAAGGATCTACCGCTTCCAGTAAAAGGAGAGAATGTCCTATGTTATTCGATAAAGTGATAACATGAAAATCCCTGGCCAGGGTTGAATGAAAATTATAAAGGAGTTTCTAATTTACATTAACTATTGTTGTGTATTTAAGAATTGAAATACATATAATCAAACAAATAAATCTTAACAGAAATTCATGTTTTATATCTGATTGGACATTGTGTGGTAGAAGAATTGAATTGTACGGTAATTATGCACGGAATAGGTTCTTTGTATTCTTTCTGATAATCTTTATGATTTATGTTGAATTCATATTATCTAGATAATCATGATACATTATTTATAAGGTGTCACTTATGATGTAGAATAAATATTATTTATTTGTATTTGAATTAAAGGAGTTTAATTCATTATAAATAATATTCTAATAGTTCTAATTTATTTATTCTACTACTGACTTAATATTGAACCTAGAGGGTCACACCACAAAAGGGAATAATATGATATTAGAATTGATTGGCTTAATAATAATAAATTAAGTGTATTTAATTTATTAGTAGAATAAATTAAATAGCATAAGATTTATAATTACGTATTTGGAAAAATATTAATATTATAAATTAATAAGATTGGTCATCTTATTAGTATTATTAAATTGACTAAATAATAATATTATTGTATTTGGAGAAATACTAATATTTATAATTAAGTATTTGGAGAAATACTAGATTATAAATAAATAAGAGGAGTTTTATTATTATTATTATTATTATTATTATTATTATTATTATTATTATTATTATTATTATTATTATTATTATTATTATTTTATTTAGTTCTTAATTAGATTGTGAATTAAATTAAAACCCAATTCCTTAAGGGTTAAGAATTAGGGTTAATCTTTAAATAATAGAAGTATTATTGTGGGAAAGACTAATGTGTTCTCTGCATCTTGCTTCACTCTAGCAAGAATTCTCAAAACCCTAAGTTGTTAGAAAAGTGAGAATTAGGATTAGCCATTCAAGACCCAGTAAAGTCTAGAAGCATTCTTCAATCAATTACTCTTGGTGGATACCTATTTGGCGTTCCATACACTTTGTGACGAATGTGTGATCCGGAGATTAGAAAGATCGTGAAGGATCAAAGGATTGAAATTTGAAGTCTTTATCAAAGGCTACACGCTTCAAAGGTATATCTTTATCCTTCCTCAATTAATGATATTTACATAAGGCTTCACATGGGATTGCTGAAAATTTTAAATTGTTATTTTGCATGCTTCCGCTGTTAATTCAATTAGATTGAATGCTTTGATTCATTTTTAGCAATCCTACATTCTCTCCACCTCCGATCCATCTTTCCCACTGGCCAACCTCTGATCCTCTCGTTTCTCTTCAATCTTCACAGCATCGTTGTCTTCAACTACAGACTCCAACTCCAACTTTAGTTTTTCTTAGGTAATTTTTATAATTGGTGGTGGGATAGGCTTAAATGGTATATTATATGTGTTTATTTTGAGATTTAGTCAATGGATTAGTCTCTACTTATAACAATTTGTCTATATAATATATGAGTTTTTACTAGTTACTGTTTAGGGATTTTTTGTTGTTGTTGGTTTGTTTTGGTGTTGATAATATAATTGGTGGTGAAGACATTTAGTTGGGACAATATTAGTTTGGTTAAGATCATAAGAAAAAGAGATTCTTTGTAGTTGTGGTGGTGGTGGTGGTAGTTGGGACAGTATTAGTTTGGTTGAGATCATAAGAAAAAGAGATTAGTGGTAGTGGTAATGGTGGTGGTAGTGGTAGTAGTAGTGGTGGTGGTGGTGGTGGTGGTAGTAGTAGTAGTAGTAGTAGTAGTAGTAGTCGTAGAATATTAATTTGGTTGAGATCATAAGAAAAAGAGATTCTCTGTAGTAGTAATAGAATATTAGTTTGGTTGAGATCATAAGAAAAAGATATTCTCTGTAGTAGTAGTAGTAGTAGTAGTCGTCGTCGTAGTAGTAGTAATAGTAGTAGAATATTTGTTTGGTTGAGATCATAAGAAAAAGAGATTCTCTGTAGTAGTAGTAGTAGAATATTAGTTTGGTTGAGATCATAAAAAAAAGAGATTCTCTGTGGTAGATCATAAGGAAAAGAGATTCTCTGTAGTAGTGGTGGTAGTGGTCGTAGTAGTGTTGATTGTATTGTTGTGGAATTAAAGTCACAAAATACACTCGCATAAACATAAATAAAGAGATATAAAATATGAATACAAGAATTTACGTGAAAATTCAATTGGGAAAAAACTACGGAGAGAGATAAGAAATTCACTATCATAATATGGAGAGTACAAAGTGTTTATTTGTATCATATGCTCTTGTGTTCTGTCCTCCTTATTGTTGTATTTATAGATGCCATATCCACCTGAATCCAATTAGGAGTAGGAGTCCTTTGTAGAACTACCTTATAACAACAATTAATGGCTGATAGATTCCTTCCCAAATTAAACCTCCTTATCCCACTAAATAAGAAAACACAATCTTACTTTAATAAAGACTCTCTCACTGTCAAAAATATGGGTCAACACCAAATCTAGCCCATTAAATAAGTTGGGTTACACCTTGGTTAGACCCAAATAATCACACTCCAACATTTCCCCCCAGTCTCTTATTTATATGGAACTTAAAATAAGAGAGTATACAAATTTATCCCAACAAAAATGGCTTCCCAACCCGTTAGAAAGCTTTTGTCCGTTCGGGAGGAACAAAGCCACTTCCGAAGAACGTTTTTTCGATTAGGGGAGCAAAGCCACTTCCGAAGGACGTTTGTCCGATCAGGGGGAACAAAGTCACTTCCGAAGGACTTTTGTCCGTTCGGGTGGAACAAAGCCACTTCCGAAGGACTTTTGTCTGTTCGGGGAACAAAGGCACTTCTGATGGATATTTGTCCATTCGGGGGGGACAAAGCTACTTTCGATGGACGCTTATCCGTTCGGGGGGACAAAGCCACTTTCAAAGGAAGCTTGTCCGACCTTATACCTCCTCCGACCTTATACCGCCATAATATCTGTCCCGACCCCTGTGGGAGGCTTCGATCAGACTTTATAACCGTCAAAAGTAAATAGTCGAAGATATGATGAAACCAGTATAATATAATTTGAAGTGAGCTGCTATTATCCGAAGTGGACTGGCCCAAAAATATTTTCTCCTCCGCCGATCGAAGACCATGTAAGACCACCAACGGGAGCGCAGAACATGTTGCGACCCCTTCGTTGATAGTTATGCCATTGGTAGCAGCAATAGCTGAGTCCAAAAATAAAGGCCAGCCAGAATGGTAGAAGTCCATTTTGATTTAAGGTTACCAGTTTCCACACAATTGGTTTCCTTCTTATATGATGTATCAAACAATTTTGGGTTCTTCTTTGTCAGTTGAATCTTCTTTCTATAGGTGAGTTCAGTAGGAACAAGAGTTGGACAAGACCCTTTCACATTGCCAAGTTACAGTACGGGCTGTGATCTGATTCCTAGAATTGGTCATTGTTGTTGAGGTTGGTCTCTTGAAATACTTCACTGTATTTTGCCCTTCCAAAAAGCTTTTGCCAATAAATAAGGTAGGAATAACATAACAAGGGGGACTACCTTTTTGTCTTCACACGACTCTTTTGAAAACAAATTTATAACAATATTAATTAAAAAGAAATTAACTCAATTATAGAGTAATGGAGGCATGTGTGATAATTCGAGAGCATGCATTAATGAATTCAATTAACTGGCATGTACTAAGATTAATGAATAGACATGGAAGTGAGGAGAGAGAAAAGAGTCAACTGGATTCTAATCCCAAATCACAAACCAACCAAAACACACTGCTATGAGTCAGTACACTTGTTTCTCTGCTTTCTTTCCAAAATGAATAGGCATATGGGTATCCCATGGGTATTATTATTACTTTAAATAAAAGGAAATTATGTAAATGAAGTAACAGTAGACTTTTATTAGCATAATTTCATCATATATAAGAATGACATGATGTTGCAAAAAATAAATCCCCTAAGACAGGTGTAACCCAATTTATTTAATGGACCAGATTTGGTGTTGGCCCATATATTTATTTTTACAATGAGAGAATCTCTATTGAAGTAAGATTGTGTTTCCTTATTTGGTGGGATAAGGAGATCTAATTGGGAATGAATCTATCAGCCATTAATTGTAGTTATAAGGTGATTCTAAAAAGGAATTATACTCCTAATTGGATTTCGGTGGACATGACATCTATAAATACAGCAATAAGCAAGGGATGGAGAGGGATATAAGTACACAATATCATATGACACAAATAAATACTTTGTACTCTCCATATTATTATAGTGGATTTCTCTCTCTCTTCGTGGTTTTTTTTAATTGGGTTTCCACGTAAATTTTTGTGTTCATATTTTATATCTCTTTGTTTATGTTTATGTGAGTGTATTTCATGAGTATTGATTTCACAACAATACAACCAACCGTAAGTGTGATTTTGGCCAGCTGTTTTGGTGATTTCGTCAGGCGTACAAAATTTAACGTTAACATTGGCGCCGTCTTTGGGAAACGTTTTAATATTGTTAAAATTACTAATTTATCAAGAAAGAGAGCCAACACATAAAGCTAAGTTACTTTTTTATTTTATTTTATTAATTTAAAGAATATATGTGAAATATGTGTTGAGCCTTTTACTAGTAATTTGTTCAAGATAATTAAGATTATAGTATCATCATTATTTGATTTTACTTTACACGTATGCATATTCTGTACAACCATACATATAGAATATACTTCATGAGTAAGTGGATTGTATTTGGAGCACATGATTGATATTATAAAACTCATTCCCTTTTATGCCTATGAACGTCCATTAATACCTTGTGTACTTATTAAAGCTAAGGTCATGCCTAGGTATTCTTTTTCCAAGGAAGAAGGCAGAAAGGGGTGCTTAGCCAATTTACCAAACCCGAAGAAGCCGAGCCTACCCAAAACGGGTCAAAATTATGACCCCTCCCTGCGTGATCAACAAGTACGGGCGTCCTTGAGCTTCATCCACGTCATCTAAAGCATAACCCCATCATTCCCTTCTTTATCGTCATGCTACTGTGCTAAAGTGAGAATCGAAGAAGAAAGTGTCCCATTATGTTCGGTGCAAATTTTAGCTTCGGCGAAATACAGATAGTGGGTTTCGTGGGCATGCTACGGATTTGCTGGACTCGGATTGTCGGGTGCAAAGGAGTGTAGATCGGGGAATTTCAAATTGGGGAAAACATAAAGGTATTGAATTCAAAAACTGTAGTAAGTGTGGTGTAATACCCGCAAATTTTAATAAATTATAATATTGAGAATAAAGAATGTTTGCATATTTATTTGAATATAAATATATATAGTATTGGCATGAGTTGTGATAATTAATTGAATAAGCATGTGATAATTAAGCAATGTATTAGAAGTGATGAGAAGCTTAGTTTAAGCTTGTGAAATTATGCCTAGTGCGGCAAAGTGATGAAATGAGAAAGTACTAATTTAATTAAGGATGAAATGGATTAAATTAATTAGTACTATTAATAAATAAATAATGTCATAATATGGTTAACTAATTGTTATTCATTAACTATCATAAATAATAGCATGTAAGGAGAAATCATATATAATAAGGTTTTTCACTCAATATAAGATAAGGTGTGACATTGAAATGTAAATAATTATTATATAAAACTATATGATAAAAGTAAGCTTAACCTAGGTAATTTATTAAGTTGTGTGAAAAAGTCTTATGTGACATCAAGAGGTGTGTGGGAGTAATTAAATGGGTATTCTAAACCTATGAAGGAAAATAACTTTGATTAAATAAATAATCAATACTAAGTGATTATATTAATATTTATGTAGAATTGGAATAATGAATTTTATGAAAAGTAATATTGGTACCCAACTAAAGTATATTTTAGTCTAATGTAAATATTATTGGAATTAAACCAATGTACACGGATTGTATGATTCTAGGTGTAATGTATGAGTGGGTGTATATGTATGCACATTTGTGGACAAATATCAAATAAACTTAAGTATGCTAAGTAATGGTTTACAAATGCTGAGTATTGGTAATGTCCCAAAATGAGTGTCTTGTTCTATTTTCTTGCTACTTCACGTAATAGGCCAAAGGCCTAGTCCCTCATTACCAAACATAAAGCTAGCAAATCATGAGAAGGGGAGTGGTCTACATGGTACTCTTCTACCAAATCCTTCCTACCAATCAGCTCCTTCTCCATTTTAATGGTTTAATTCATTGAGTAAAGCCTAAATTGGTCACAAGCTTTCCTATAAATGGAGCCCTTCTCATTCATAGCCATTTTGCTAATTCTCTATTAAAACTTCAAGTTGTGTGTGAGTGTGGTTGGGTTGAGCTTATACAATCTGCAAAGTGAAGTTAGAGTAGCAATTCAACTCCACAAAAGGTAATATTCCTCTATATGTTCTTAAATTCAAGATTTGCAAAGTTCTTAGAAAAGTACGAAAATACTTATTTTGAGTTGAAAAGTTTATGGTTGAAGCATGCTAGAATGTGTCAATTGATGCTAGACATTGTTAATATGGTTAAATACAAAATCAACGAAAGTTAAACGAAGTAAATTGGTCAAGTAACGAATTCGTAGTGAAGATAGTCGCTAAATATGTTAAACTTTTAAAAAATGGCATAAATCTTGAATTGATTCTTGAATTTGATTGTTTATATTTTTGGGATTGTTAGAAACATGCTAGGGATGGTTAGTAGCAAGTTAATATTAGTTATACATCATTACATTGTTGTTTGGATGGGAGTTGACATGTTAGCTCGTAGCAGGGGAGTGCTGACCCCGGGGAGGGGAGGGGGGGTTGCTGTAAGACCCCAAATTTTATGAATAAAGATTTAATTTTCTCGAAATATTTTTTTTGAATATTATGGTATGGATTTGAGATAGTGTTATAGTTGTGGGTAGTATTTATAAATTTTGCAAAGTATGCAAGTTGTTATATAATATTCGATTGGTCGGGGAATATTCGTTTTAATAGAAAATATTTGTACGACGGCACAATCATTGGTGGACCCCACAACGAAAGTATTGTCGTAGTTAGAAAATGACAGAATTATCTTTTTATAAAAATAACGGCAAGTGTTACATTTAAAACTGTTGAACTACAGTAATACGCGTGATTGCATAGTTGTGACAACCCCAAAATAGGTCCATTCCATCCAACCTATTCTGAGTCGCCAAATTCATGGTACAGAAAATAACTACAACTTTATTACAACAATTGTCGTGCAAAATACAACAACACATATGCTGTGAGTTTGGATACAAATATATACCAAATGTGACTCATGTCTCAACCGTGGACAGTACCTCACAGTGGCACCTTACATAAAGGTATAGTCAAAAACTGTTTTAGAAATTAGAATATTTGGGAAGTACTCAAGAAAACCTTCGTACATGGGAGGCCATGCGTCTAGTTTATGATAGATATCATATGGCCACAGAATTATCCTTGGTTGACCCAATAGACCCCAAAGAAAAACGAGAAGATTACTAGCATATTCTTCCCAATGGTGAGTCTTCTCTTGACTTATCATTATCTCCACTGTATCTAACTGAGAATTTTACTTCAAACAAACACCAAGATTATATAGGTAGTGCTTGTAGATATACTCGGCAAGCGGATGTGCTCAATCATGTCTTATGATGACACAAGATTGTATGTCGTTAGACATCTTGTATTATAGTGGCAAAACACCCTTCCAACGTTGGGTTCGCCTCACCCTATTTTCTTCACCAAATATAACTACTAAATGATGACCACCGTTCTATTCCCTTGTTACCCCCGCTCGACCCAGCTACACTCTTATTACCTGAAAGGAATTGTGCAGCAAAAGGGTGAGCACAACTAGCTCAGTAAAGAATATCATGACTAAAGATAATTCAATTATCAATAGCCTTCATCAACAATAAATCAGAGATTTAGAACATATGGTAAATGATAAAAAATTTAACCATAGTTGCAGCGGAACGAGCAATCCATTAGAAGAGTCAAATAGACTATAAAGTCTATTATCTTCTCCATGTTAAAAATCCACCAACAATATTTTATCCATGTAACATCACTCAACAGTTCCTTTCCACAATCATATGAATAACTCATAATCATAATTGTGACTATAAATTTTTCTTCGCACCCAGGACGAAGAATATTTTCATCACCTGTCTTTACCTGAAACATCAAAGATCATGGTTATACCAAATCACAGTTCCTGTTTATAATCATACTAACAAATCCATCTTTGCACTACGGGCCAAAGATATTCATCAACAAACCATCTTTGCACTACGGGCCAAAGATATTCAACAACAGTTCATCTTTGCACTACAGGCCAAAGATATTCATCAACAGGCCATCTTTGCACTACATGCCAAAGATATTCATCAACAATTCATATTTGCACTACAGGCCAAATATATTCATATCTCAAAGAAATATATAATCATTTCAGAATTTATATAAACAATAATTATAACCATGTTGATCAATTCACCTTTGCACTTAAGCTTAAGATATTCAATTATAAATTCAATGGTCATGATCATACCAGTCACAATTCAACTTTGCACTACAGGCCAAAGAGAACCCTAGTCATGATCATACCAATAATCTACCCATCTTTACACTCCAGTGAAAGAGAATTTTAACATCAGGGTTATAAAAATGTTATATATGATGATAAAAATAATATGATCAACATATAGTTTTAATCTCAAGAGTAATATTCATAACTCATGAATAGTAACCCCGACACAAAAGATAAAAATTCTATAATAAAATTCATACCAATATTTCGGTATAATGATATTGAAAGAATAACATTACTTAAATTTATAAATAATTTATTTTATTTGTTTACACTTTACTAATTAATGCATTTAATCATCATAAAATGCCAACTCTTACAATTTCATCATCAATAACCAAAACCCTCATCAAAAATCTGCATATACCTCATATAGGATTCTCAAGCCATAAAATCCTATTTTCCAATTTTCTTTCTTCACAAAACATATTTAATTCATTTACTCATAACTAGTCCATTTTCATGAAAAATACCAAATCAGTTCCAAAAATATTTCTTTTCTGGGATTTAGCATAATATAGTCCCATAGTGAACATATATTTTTCTCAGAATTTTTAAAAGTCATTTACTATTTTTCATATGGCCAAAATAGCCGAATATTTAGACATTTATCAAAAATTGTACTTTTGTCTAAAAATTCTGAAATTTACAGAGTATACTTCTATCATATACATGTACTCCCAATAAAAATTTCATCAATTTTGGAGTTAACCACAAGGAATTATAAGCGGTTACTTTTAAAATAGTCTTTTCCCGTAAAATTCATAACTCTTAATCTATACATCCAAAAATCACCATTTTTGGACACAATCAATAAAACTCATCAAAATATCATTTCAAATTTTTCCATAATTTTTGAAGATCAGAAAAATTACGAAACTGAAAATCATAACAACCCTTAAAATCCCTTAATATCCCTTACCTCAAAAGAGCAGTGCTTCTGACTGGATATCGGATATGATGCTGAAGGAAACTTGCACTAATGAATAGTAACTCACCAAGTATCTAAAAACTCACAAAATATACTTCATAATATAGAGAGAGAAAGAGAGAAAGCTTAGGTTTCTGGTGTGATTTTCAATTCTAACTTAGCCCTCTATTTATAGGAAAATTTTGGTAGGTTTGACCTGCAACCTGATGGCTTTACCTGCTACTATTTCCACCCACCACATTTGAAATATAATTCAGCACATTTCTTCACCAACCACAAGTGGGGCCCACCAATTCTAGAATTTTCCACCAAAAATGATTTATAACCTGATTTCTGAATCAGCCACCTCTTAAAATTCATAACAAATCATACGTTCATTTTTAACGGTTCAAAATTTGTGGGCATATACTCAACTTATATATGTATAACATATCCAAAAATTACCACGATCCAACGGTCGGATTAAAATTTATAACCCCCGCAAAATATCTCAAAAACCCTGATTTTTAATACCTCCATTCCGACAAAAATACTGATAAAAACCTCAACATTAACTCCTTCATTTTTAACCACAAAAATATATCCCTCGTTTATATCCACATAAAATAAATATTTCCTTATCATATGAATCAATAATTAATTATTCACAAATAATATTACAGAATCATATTTATGACAACCAGGCCGTTCCCAGGAAAGAGGGGGCTTTCCAATAAGAATTTCTCCTTACTGGCGCGTAATTAAATGACCAAACCTCTCCTTAGACAGAACTTTCTAGACATTGTCAATAATGCTATCTAATAATTTTATTCAAATAATATGAATTATTGATCTGATAATGGGAAATACTGTGCAGCAACAATTATTGAACAACAATAATACAAAATTCCAACGTAGCAATTATTGAATCAATAAAATAAAATATTGAACAGTAATTACTGTAACAATTATTGAGTAGTGCCTTCTTACGTAAGAATCAATAATTTCAAAAATACTATGCAATACCGTGTGCTACTGTGCAATAACGCGTATTACTGTATTTTAACCACCGGGTATTCTAATAGTGTTAACGGTAACAACTACGTCGTTATTTGTAAAAAAAACTCAAATTTGTCGTTTTCTTCACCTGACAGTTATTCTGTTATGGGGCCCACAAATGTCTGCGTTATCGTACGAATATTCTCCGACAGAAAGAATATTCCACGACCAAATGAATATTCCCCGACAACAATGATTATTTTATAACCACTTGTGTATTTTGAAAAAAATTCATATATCACCCTTAACTTTAACATTTATCAATTAAACCATTTACTGAATAGTAATTATAAGAAAAATTGAATACTTTTATTTCATAAAATTTGAGGTCAATTGATAAGGATTTCGATAAGGATTTCTCCTTATTGGCGCGCAATTAGGTGACCAAACCTCTCCTTGACAGAACTTTCTAGACATTATCAATATTGTAAATAATAATATGAATAACTTTGTCGTCTCAATTATTGATTTAATAATATATCATATTATTATACCGATGTTACTGTGGCAATGATTGAATCAATAATATGAGACATATGATGCAACAATTACTGTAGAAATAATTGAGTATAACTGAGTGACTTCTTACGTAAGCATCAATAATCAATACCGTGTGCTACTATTGTAAGACCCCGAATTTTATGAAATAAAAGTATTCAATTTTTCTTATAATTACTATTCAGTAAATGGTTAAATTGATAAATGTTAAAGTTAAGGGTGATATATGAATTTTTTTTCAAAATACACAAGTGGTTATAAAATATTCATTGTTATCGGGGAATATTCGTTTGGTCGTGGAATATTCTTTCTGTCGGAGAATATTCGTACGACGACGCAGCTATTTGTGGGCCCCATAACAGAATAACTGTCGGGTGAAGAAAACGACAAATTTGAGCTTTTACAAATAACGGCGTAGTTGTTACGGTTAACACTGTTGGAATACCCAGTGGTTAAAATACAGTAATACGCGTTATTGCACAGTAGCACACTGTATTGCATAGTATTTTTGAAATTATTGATTCTTACGTAAGAAGGCACTACTCAATAATTGTTACAGTAATTACTGTTCAATATTTTATTTTATTGATTCAATAATTGCTACATTAAAATTTTATATTATTGTTGTTCAATAATTGTTACTGCACAGTATTTCCCATTATCAGATCAATAATTCATATTATTTGAATAATATTATTAGATAACATTATTGGTAATGTCTAGAAAGTTCTGTCTAAGGAGAGGTTTGGTCACCTAATTGCGCGCTAGTAAGGAGAAATTCTTATTGGAAAGCCCCCTCTTTCCTGGGAACGGTCTGGTTGTCATAAATGTGATTCTGTAATATTATTTGTGAATAATTAATTATTGATTCATATGATAAGAAAATATTTATTTTATGTGGATATAAATGAGGGATATATTTTTGTGGTTAAAAATGAAGGAGTTAATGTTGAGGTGTTTTATCTGTATTTTTGTCAGAACGGAGGTATTGAAAATTAAATTAGGGTTTTTAAGATATTTTGCGAGGGTTATAATTTTTAATCCGACCGTTGGATCGTGGTAATATTTGGATATGTTATACATATATAATTTGAGTATATGTCCACAAATTTTGAACCGTTAAAAATGAACGTATGATTTGTTATGATTTTTACGAGATGACTGGTTCAGAAAGTGTTGAATTTTTGGAGTTAATCATTTTGGTAGAAAATTCTAGAATTGGTGGGCCCCGCTCTTGGTTGGTGAAGAAATGTGCTGAGATTTTTATTCAAATGTGGTGGGTGGGAATAGTAGCAGGTAAAGCCATCAGGTTGCAGGTTAAGTCTGCTTCGGCGTGCTAACATTTTCCTATAAATAGAGGGCTAAGTTAGAATTGAAAATCACACCAGAAACATAAGCTTTCTCTCTTTCTCTCTCTATATTATGAAGCATATTTTGTGAGTATTTAGATACTTTGAGAGTTACTATTCAGTGCAAGTTTCCTTCGGATTTGCATTCCAGTCAGAAATACTGCACTTTTGAGGTAAGGGATAGTAAGGGATTTTAAGGGTTATTATGCTTTTCAGTTCGTAGTTTTTCTGACCTTCAAAAATTTTGGAAAAATTTGAAATGATATTTTGATGAGTTTTCTTGATTGTGTCCAAAAATGGTAATTTTTGGATGTATAGATTGAGAGTTATGAATTTTATGAGAAAAAACTATTTTAAAAGTAACCGCTTATAATTCCTTGTGGTTAACTCCAAAATTGATAAAATTTTTATTGGGAGTACATGTATATGATAGAAGTATACTCTGTAAATTTCAGAATTTTTGGATAAAAATATAATTCATGATAAATGTCTAAATATTCGGCGGTTTTGGCCATATGAAAAATAGTAAATGAGTTTTAAAAATTCTGACAAAAATATATGTTCAATATGGGACTATATTCTGCTAAATCCCAGAAAAGAAATATTTTTGGAACTGATTTGGTATTTTTCATGAAAATGGACTAGTTATGAGTAAATGAATTAAATATGTTTTGTGAAGTAAGAAAATTGGAAAATAGGATTTTATGACTTGAGAATCCTATATGAGGTATATGCAGATTTTTGATGAGGGTTTTGGTTATTGGTGATGAAATCTTATGAGTTTGGCATTTTAGAATGATTAAATACATTATTTAGTAAAGTGTAAACAATTAAAATAAATTATTTATAAGCTTAAGAAATATTATTCTTTCAATATCATTATACCGAAATATTGGTATGTATTTTATTGTGGAATTTTTACCTTTTTGTGTCGGGGTTACTATTCATGAGTTACTATTCACGAGTTACTATTTATGAGTTACTATTCACGAGTTACTATTCACGATAAAATTGGTTTCTTTTTTCTAATCAAATTATAGTTGATTTAGGAATATTACTTTTGAGATTAAATCTATATGTTGATCATATTATTTTTATTATCATATATAACATTTTTATAACCCTGATGTTGAAATTCTCTTTCACTTGAGTGTAAAGATGGGTAGATTATTGGTATGATCATGACTTTGGGTTCTCTTTGGCCAGTAATGCAAAGTTGAATTATTGACTAGTATGATCATGACCATTGAATTTATAATTGAATATCTTCAGCTTAAGTGTAAATGTGAAATGATCAACATGGTTATAATTATTGTTTATATAAATGATTATATATTTCTTTGAGATATTAATATATTTGGCCTGTAGTGCAAATATGAACTGTTGATGAATATATTTGGCCGTAGTGCAAATATGAACTGTTGAGGAATATCTTTGGCCTGTAGTGCAAAGATGAAATATTGATGAATATCTTTGGCCTGTAGTGCAAAGATGAATTGTTGATGAATATCTTTGGCCATAGTGCAAAGATGAGTAGGTGTTGAGATGAACATGACCAACTGGTGATACAAATGAATATCTTTGGCCGTAGTGCAAAGATGAAGTTATTAATATGATTATGAACAGGAAATGTGATTTGGTGTAACTATGATCTTTGATGTTTCAGGTAAAGATATGTGATAAAAATTATCTTCGTCCTAGATGAGAAGAGGAATTTAGAACTACAGTTATGATTATGAGTTATTCATATGATTGTGGACCAGATTTGTTGATTGATGTTACAGGGATAAAACATTGTTGATGGATTTTTAACATGGAGAAGATAATAGACTTTATAGTCTATTTGACTCTTCTAATAGATTGCTCGTTCCGCTGCAACTAATTTTGAAATTTTTATCATTTACCATATGTTCTAAATCTCTGATTTATTATTGATGAAGACTATTGATAATTTAATTATCTTTAGTCATGATATTCTTTACTGAGCTAGTTGTGCTCACCCTTTTGCTTCACAATTCCTTTTTGGTAATAAGAGTATAGCTGGGTCGAGCGAGGGTAACGGGAAAATAGAACGGTGGTCTCTAGCTGTGGATGTTCTCCCGAAGCAGTATAGAAAAGTTCATTTAGTAGTTTTATTTGGTGAATCCAATAGGGTAAGGTGTACCCAACGTTGGAAGGGTGGTTTGCCACTATCATACAAGATGTCTAACGACATATAACCCCGTGTCATCATAAGACAGGG
Organism: Panax notoginseng; assembly: GCA_016801055.1. Taxonomy (NCBI): domain Eukaryota; kingdom Viridiplantae; phylum Streptophyta; class Magnoliopsida; order Apiales; family Araliaceae; genus Panax; species Panax notoginseng. Next base: position 161,538,433 of record CM029019.1, read on the forward strand.
ATGTGCTCAACCACTTGCTGAGTATATATACGAGCACTACCTATATAATCTTGGTGTTTGTTTGAAGTATGATTCTCAATTAGAGACAGTAGAGATAATGATATGTCAAGAGAAGACTCACCATTGGGAAGAATATGATAGTAATCTTCTCGTTTTTCTTTGGGGTCTATTGTGTCAACTAAAGATAATTCTGTGGCCATATGATATCTATCACAACCTAGAAGCATGGCCTCCCATGTACAAGGGTTTCCTTGAGCACTTCCCAAATATTCTAATTTCCAAAACAATTTTTGACTATACCTTTATGTAAGGTGTCATTGTGAGGTGATGTCCACGGTTAGAACATGAGTCACATTTGGTATATATTTGTATCCAAACTCACAGCATATGTGTTGTTGTATTTTGCACGACAATTGTTGTAATAAAGTTGTAGTTATTTTCTGTACCATGTATTTGGCGACTCAGAATAGGTTGGATGGAATGAACCTATTTTGGGGTTGTCACAGTTATTCCATTCTTTATTATTCTATTGGAATAACCTGTCTATATGGATTACCACATGCATGGTGAATGATCCTTCGTATTCATTCCTTATTAAATTGTTGAAATGATCTGTCTACGTGGATTACCGCATGGCGGGCTAAAATCTATTTGCAGTTTCATATATTCTATTATACTCAGTTGGTTAAAGCTTTGACTTCTATACTCCATGAAATTAGTAGAATATCCTGGATATTTGAGCTTCATCCAGTATCTTTTCATGGAAATATTCTTCTGAACATTCTTGAATTTTACTCTACAAAGCAGTATCATGTTGACAATTTGGACGTTATTGGTTCTTAGATAAATTAATTTATAAATCTTTAAAATTTATTCTTGAACTTGTTTAATTGAATAATTATGTCATTGTCATCAACCCCATGCTTATATTGTGATGAAAGTCATCTTTGGCTTACGTGCATAGATGGACTTGATATGATTATGACCAGGGATTATTCGGTATAATCATGACCGTAATGTGACAAATGATGTGGTAAAAGTCCTCCTTGGCCTGTAGTTCATTGGTGGACAGTTGTTGGTATGATTATGACCAGGGATTATTCGGTATAGTCATGACCATTGATGATTACATGAATATCCTTGGCCGTGGTGCAGGGATGATTTGATTTTATTTATTAAGCTGAGTCTCAGCAATAAGGTTGATGAAAATTTTTTAAATCATAGAAGATAGTAGATTTTATGCTCTACTTGACCCTTCTAATGGATTGCTTATTCCGTTGCAGTTGTTGTTCTAAAACTTGTTGTCTATTGTATTCTATTAGTTGCTATACTTTTGAAGGCTAAGGATAATTTATTCTGCACTATCTTAGTCATAATATTTCTTACTGGGCTAGTTGAGCTCACCCTTTCTTTCACTGTTCTCTTCAGGAAATGAGAATATAGTTGGGACGAGTCGGGGAAAGGAGTGACAATCCAGATGATAGTATTAGTAGTCCTCACTATTCTGTTAAATAGTGTGATAATAATTGTAATGAGGACTCCATTGAGTGTGGATATTGTCTAGATGACAATATTCTTATTAAAACTCTTAGATTATGTTTTGTCGTATTTTACACGACTGTTGTATAATTAAGTTGTATTTGAATTTTGTACCATGTATCTGGCGACCCAAGATGGGTGATGTATACCTGTTTTGGGGGCATCACAGTTGGTATCAAAGCTTAGGTATATGATCCCTAGCTGAGATGTGAGACAAGAACTAGGAGGGGAGAGACGGGGAATTTCTTCCCTAGTATGACCTACATAAGTTTATGTGGTATTTAATTGGTCGGTCAGAGTAAAGGTATAATATGTGATATGTTAATTAACCCTTGTGTTGTGACAGTGTTTGCGAATGACATCTGAAAATATTGAGATAAGCAATGAAGCACATGAGACCGTTGAGTTAGCTCAACCAAAATGTAATGACCAACAACACGATAATAATCATACCGGTGGCAACGGCCATCGGAACAATGATAACCATCGTGGGGAAAATTATCATACCAAGAATGGTAACCACTTCAGTGGTAATCATGGCCAAGATAATAGAAGTGGAAATTTCAAGAAGAGAAGGTCATTTAGCTCGATTTTGTCGTGCACTAAAGTCAAGTCCAGCTGGGACGGTGGCACCAAAGGCAGATTCAGACAAAACAAAGTCGGTGGTTTCAGGAAGAGCGTTTTTCGTGACTTCTCAAAAAGAGACTAACCCGAACGAAGTTAGCACGGGTTAGTTAATTATAAATTCTTGTGAAGTTTATATCTTATTAGATACTGGTTCTACGCATTCTTTTATCTCTCTTGCTTGCGCTCAACGTTTAAATTTGACTCCGGAGAGATTAAACTTTGACTTATCGGTTAAAACTCTGTTAGGAGAAACCTTCATTACATGTGCTATCCAAGTCTTAGATGAAAGTCACAGTTTTGAATGATATTTCTATTGTTAATAAATTTCTTGACGAATTCTTGAAGACTTCTTAGCCAACCCTAGAGCGTGAAATCGAATTTTGTATCGACCCCAGTTGTAAGACCCCGAATTTTATGAAATAAAAGTATTCAATTTTTCTTATAATTACTATTCAGTAAATGGTTAAATTGATAAATGTTAAAGTTAAGGGTGATATATGATTTTTTTTCAAAATACACAAGTAGTTATAAAATAATCATTGTTGTCGGGGAATATTCGTTTGGTCGTGGAATATTCTTTCTGTCGGGGAATATTCGTACGACGGCGCAGCTATTTGTGGGCCCCATAACGAATAACTGTCGGGTGAAGAAAACGACAAATTTAAGTTTTTACAAATAGCGCCGTAGTTGTTACCGTTAACACTGTTGGAATACCCGGTGGTTAAAATACAGTAATACGCGTTATTGCACAGTAGCACACGGTATTGCATAGTATTTTTGAAATTATTGATTCTTACGTAAGAAGGCACTACTCAATAGTTGTTACAGTAATTACTGTTCAATATTTTATTTTATTGATTCAATAATTGCTACGTTGAAATTTTGTATTATTGTTGTTCAATAATTGTTGCTGCACAGTATTTCCTATTATCAGATCAATAATTCATATTATTTGAATAATATTATTAGATAACATTATTGGCAATGTCTAGAAAGTTCTGTCTAAGGAGAGGTTTGGTCATCTAATTGCGCGCTAGTAAGGAGAAATCCTTATTGGAAAGTCCCCTCTTTCCTGGGAACGGCCTGGTTGTCATAAATGTGATTCTGTAATATTATTTGTGAATAATTAATTATTGATTCATATGATAAGAAAATATTTATTTTATGTGGATATAAATGAGGGATATATTTTTGTGGTTAAAAAATGAAGGAGTTAATGTTGAGATTTTTATCCGTATTTTTGTCGGAATGGAGGTATTAAAAATCAGGGTTTTTGAGATATTTTGCGGGGGTTATAATTTTTAATCCGACCGTTGGATCGTGGTAATTTTTGGATATGTTATACATATATAAGTTGAGTATATGTCCACAAATTTTGAACCGTTAAAAATGAACGTATGATTTGTTATGAATTTTACGAGATGACTGGTTCAGAAATTGTTGAATTTTCGGAGTTTATCATTTTGGTGGAAAATTCTAGAATTGGTGGGCTCCACTTGTGGTTGGTAAAGAAATGTGCTGAATTATATTTCAAATGTGGTGGGTGGGAATAGTAGCAGGTAAAGCCATTAGGTTGCAGGTCAAACCTACCAAAATTTTCCTATAAATAGAGGGCTAAATTAGAATTGAAAATCACACCAAAAACATAAGCTTTCTCTCTTTCTCTCTCTATATTATGAAGCATATTTTGTGAGTATTTAGATACTTTGAGAGTTGCTATTTAGTGCAAGTTTCCTTCGGCTTTACATTCCGGTCAGAAGTACTGCTGTTTTGAGGTAAGGGATAGTAAGGGATAGTAAGGGATTTTAAGGGTTGTTATGATTTTCAGTTTCGTAATTTTTCTGATCTTCAAAAATTCTGGAAAAATTTGAAATGATATTTTGATGAGTTTTCTTGATTGTGTCCAAAAATGGTGATTTTTGGATGTATAGATTGAGAGTTATGAATTTTATGAGAAAAGACTATTTTAGAAGTAACAGCTTATAATTCCTTGTGGTTAACTCCAAAATTGATGAAATTTTTATTGGGAGTACATGTATATGATAGGAGTATACTCTGTGAATTTCAGAATTTTTAGATAAAAGTACAATTTTTGATAAATGTCTAAATATTCGGCTATTTTGGCCATATGAAAAATAGTAAATGACTTTTAAAAATTCTGAGAAAAATATATGTTCACTATGGGACTATATTATGCTAAATCCCAGAAAAGAAATATTTTTGGAACTGATTTGATATTTTTCATGAAAATAGTCTAGTTATGAGTAAATGAATTAAATATGTTTTGTGAAGAAAGAAAATTGGAAAATAGGATTTTATGGCTTGAGAATCCTATATGAGGTATATGCAGATTTTTGATGAGGGTTTTGGTTATTGATGATGAAATTGTAAGAGTTGGCATTTTATGATGATTAAATGCATTAATTAGTAAAGTGTAAACAATTAAAATAAATTGTTTATAAATTTAAGTAATGTTATTCTTTCAATATCATTATACCGAAATATTGATATGAATTTTATTGTAGAATTTCTATCTTTTGTGTCGGGGTTACTATTCATGAGTTACGAATATTACTCTTGAGATTAAATCTATATGTTGATTATATTGTTTTTATTATCATATATAACATTTTTATAACCCTGATGTTGAAATTCTCTTTCACTAGAGTGTAAAGATGGGTAGATTATTGGTATGATCATGACTAGGGTTCTCTTTGGCCTGTAGTGCAAAGTTGAATTGTGACTGGTATGATCATGACCATTGAATTTATAATTGAATATCTTAAGCTTAAGTGCAAAGGTGAATTGATCAACATGGTTATAATTATTGTTTATATAAATTCTGAAATGATTATATATTTCTTTGAGATATGAATATATTTGGCCTGTAGTGCAAATATGAATTGTTGATGAATATCTTTGGCATGTAGTGCAAAGATGGCCTGTTGATGAATATCTTTGGCCTGTAGTGCAAAGATGAACTGTTGTTGAATATCTTTGGCCCGTAGTGCAAAGATGGTTTATTGATGAATATCTTTGGCCCGTAGTGCAAAGATGGATTTGTTAGTATGATTATAAACAGGAACTGTGATTTGGTATAACCATGATCTTTGATGTTTCAGGTAAAGACAGGTGATGAAAATATTCTTCGTCCTGGGTGCGAAGAAAAATTTATAGTCACAATTATGATTATGAGTTATTCATATGATTGTGGAAAGGAACTGTTGAGTGATGTTACATGGATAAAATATTGTTGGTGGATTTTTAACATGGAGAAGATAATAGACTTTATAGTCTATTTGACTCTTCTAATGGATTGCTCGTTCCGCTGCAACTATGGTTGAAATTTTTATCATTTACCATATGTTCTAAATCTCTGATTTATTGTTGATGAAGGCTATTGATAGTTGAATTATCTTTAGTCATGATATTCTTTACTGAGCTAGTTGTGCTCACCCTTTTGCTTCACAATTCCTTTCAGGTAATAAGAGTGTAGCTGGGTCGAGCGGGGGTAACAAGGGAATAGAACGGTGGTCATCATTTAGTAGTTATATTTGGTGAAGAAAATAGGGTGAGGCGAACCCAACGTTGGAAGGGTGTTTTGTCACTATCATACAAGATGTCTAATGACATACAACCTCGTGTCATCATAGGACAGGACTTGTGCTCATCCACTTGCTGAGTATATCTATGGGCACTACCTATATAATCTTGGTGTTTGTTTGAAGTATAATTCTCAATTAGAGACAGTGGAGATAATGATAAGTCAAGAGAAGACTCACCATTGGGAAGAATATGATAGTAATCTTCTCGTTTTTCTTTGGGGTCTATTGGGTAAACCAAGGATAATTCTGTGGCCATATGATATCTATCATAACCTAGACGCATGGCCTCCCATGTACGAAGGTTTCCTTGAGCACTTCCAAAGATTCTAATTTCTAAAACAGTTTTTGACTATACCTTTATGTAAGGTACCTTTGTGAGGTGCTGATACATGATGGTGTCCAACGTCACAGTTGGTATATATTTGTATCCAAACTCACAGCATATGTGTTGTTGTATTTTGCACGATAATTGTTGTAATAAAGTTGTAGTTGTTTTCTGTACCATGTATTTGACGACTCAGAATGGGTTGGATGGAATGGACCTATTTTGGGGTCGTTACATTTGGTATCAGAGCTTAGGGATATGATCTCTGGCGGAGATCGGGGAATACAACTAGGAGGGGAGAGATGAGTAAATCCTTCGCTAGTGTGTCCTACCTAAGCGTATTTGTTGGTCAGTCATACTATCGGGATATGATGTGAAATGTTAATTTGTTAAATTAACCCTTGTTTTGAAGCTGTATTCTAGAATGATATTTGAAATACAGGAGATGAGCAATGGAAAAATCATGATGACAGGGAAGATGGAATCTGAAATGAAAATAAGGTATTCTCAACTCTTTGAAATACCAGGTACGTAAATTTCGGGGACGAAATTTCATAAGGAGGGGAGATTGTAAGACCCCGAATTTTATGAAATAAAAGTATTCAATTTTTCTTATAATTACTATTCAGTAAATGGTTAAATTGATAAATGTTAAAGTTAAGGGTGATATATGATTTTTTTTCAAAATACACAAGTAGTTATAAAATAATCATTGTTGTCGGGGAATATTCGTTTGGTCGTGGAATATTCTTTCTGTCGGGGAATATTCGTACGACGGCGCAGCTATTTGTGGGCCCCATAACGAATAACTGTCGGGTGAAGAAAACGACAAATTTAAGTTTTTACAAATAACGCCGTAGTTGTTACCGTTAACACTGTTGGAATACCCGGTGGTTAAAATACAGTAATACGCGTTATTGCACAGTAGCACACGGTATTGCATAGTATTTTTGAAATTATTGATTCTTACGTAAGAAGGCACTACTCAATAATTGTTACAGTAATTACTGTTCAATATTTTATTTTATTGATTCAATAATTGCTACGTTGAAATTTTGTATTATTGTTGTTCAATAATTGTTGCTGCACAGTATTTCCTATTATCAGATCAATAATTCATATTATTTGAATAATATTATTAGATAACATTATTGGCAATGTCTAGAAAGTTCTGTCTAAGGAGAGGTTTGGTCATCTAATTGCGCGCCAGTAAGGAGAAATCCTTATTGGAAAGCCCCCTCTTTCCTGGGAACGGCCTGGTTGTCATAAATGTGATTCTGTAATATTATTTGTGAATAATTAATTATTGATTCATATGATAAGAAAATATTTATTTTATGTGGATATAAATGAGGGATATATTTTTGTGGTTAAAAAATGAAGGAGTTAATGTTGAGATTTTTATTCGTATTTTTGTCGGAATGGAGGTATTAAAAATCAGGGTTTTTGAGATATTTTGCGGGGGTTATAATTTTTAATCCGACCATTGGATCGTGGTAATTTTTGGATATGTTATACATATATAAGTTGAGTATATGTCCACAAATTTTGAACCGTTAAAAATGAACGTATGATTTGTTATGAATTTTACGAGATGACTGGTTCAGAAATTGTTGAATTTTCGGAGTTTATCATTTTGGTGGAAAATTCTAGAATTGGTGGGCCCCACTTGTGGTTGGTGAAGAAATGTGCTGAATTATATTTCAAATGTGGTGGGTGGGAATAGTAGCAGGTAAAGCCATCAGGTTGCAGGTCAAACCTACCAAAATTTTCCTATAAATAGAGGGCTAAGTTAGAATTGAAAATCACACCAAAAACATAAGCTTTCTCTCTTTCTCTCTCTATATTATGAAGCATATTTTGTGAGTATTTAGATACTTTGAGAGTTGCTATTCAGTGCAAGTTTCCTTCGGCTTTACATTCCGGTCAGAAGTACTGCTCTTTTGAGGTAAGGGATAGTAAGGGATAGTAAGGGATTTTAAGGGTTGTTATGATTTTCAGTTTCGTAATTTTTCTGATCTTCAAAAATTCTGGGAAAATTTGAAATGATATTTTGATGAGTTTTCTTGATTGTGTCCAAAAATGGTGATTTTTGGATGTATAGATTGAGAGTTATGAATTTTATGAGAAAAGACTATTTTAGAAGTAACAGCTTATAATTCCTTGTGGTTAACTCCAAAATTGATGAAATTTTTATTGGGAGTACATGTATATGATAGGAGTATACTCTGTGAATTTCAGAATTTTTAGATAAAAGTACAATTTTTGATAAATGTCTAAATATTCGGCTATTTTGGCCATATGAAAAATAGTAAATGACTTTTAAAAATTCTGAGAAAAATATATGTTCACTATGGGACTATATTATGCTAAATCCCAGAAAAGAAATATTTTTAGAACTGATTTGGTATTTTTCATGAAAATAGTCTAGTTATGAGTAAATGAATTAAATATGTTTTGTGAAGAAAGAAAATTGGAAAATAGGATTTTATGGCTTGAGAATTCTATATGAGGTATATGCAGATTTTTGATGAGGGTTTTGGTTATTGATGATGAAATTGTAAGAGTTGGCATTTTATGATGATTAAATGCATTAATTAGTAAAGTGTAAACAATTAAAATAAATTGTTTATAAATTTAAGTAATGTTATTCTTTCAATATCATTATACCGAAATATTGGTATGAATTTTATTGTAGAATTTCTATCTTTTGTGTCGGGGTTACTATTCATGAGTTACGAATATTACTCTTGAGATTAAATCTATATGTTGATTATATTGTTTTTATTATCATATATAACATTTTTATAACTCTGATGTTGAAATTCTCTTTCACTAGAGTGTAAAGATGGGTAGATTATTGGTATGATCATGACTAGGGTTCTCTTTAGCCTGTAGTGCAAAGTTGAATTGTGACTGGTATGATCATGACCATTGAATTTATAATTGAATATCTTAAGCTTAAGTGCAAAGGTGAATTGATCAACATGGTTATAATTATTGTTTATATAAATTCTGAAATGATTATATATTTCTTTGAGATATGAATATATTTGGCCTGTAGTGCAAATATGAATTGTTGATGAATATCTTTGGCATGTAGTGCAAAGATGGCCTGTTGATGAATATCTTTGGCCTGTAGTGCAAAGATGAACTGTTGTTGAATATCTTTGGCCCGTAGTGCAAAGATGGTTTGTTGATGAATATCTTTGGCCCGTAGTGCAAAGATGGATTTGTTAGTATGATTATAAACAGGAACTGTGATTTGGTATAACCATGATCTTTGATGTTTCAGGTAAAGACAGGTGATGAAAATATTCTTCGTCCTGGGTGCGAAGAAAAATTTATAGTCACAATTATGATTATGAGTTATTCATATGATTGTGGAAAGGAACTGTTGAGTGATGTTACATGGATAAAATATTGTTGGTGGATTTTTAACATGGAGAAGATAATAGACTTTATAGTCTATTTGACTCTTCTAATGGATTGCTCGTTCCGCTGCAACTATGGTTGAAATTTTTATCATTTACCATATGTTCTAAATCTCTGATTTATTGTTGATGAAGGCTATTGATAATTGAATTATCTTTAGTCATGATATTCTTTACTGAGCTAGTTGTGCTCACCCTTTTGCTTCACAATTCCTTTCAGGTAATAAGAGTGTAGCTGGGTCGAGCGGGGGTAACAAGGGAATAGAACGGCGGTCATCATTTAGTAGTTATATTTGGTGAAGAAAATAGGGTGAGGCGAACCCAACGTTGGAAGGGTGTTTTGTCACTATCATACAAGATGTCTAATGACATACAACCTCGTGTCATCATAGGACAGAGTTGTGCTCATCCACTTGCTGAGTATATCTATGGGCACTACCTATATAATCTTGGTGTTTGTTTGAAGCATAATTCTCAATTAGAGACAGTGGAGATAATGATAAGTCAAGAGAAGACTCACCATTGGGAAGAATATGATAGTAATCTTCTCGTTTTTCTTTGGGGTCTATTGGGTAAACCAAGGATAATTCTGTGGCCATATGATATCTATTATAACCTAGACGCATGGCCTCCCATGTACGAAGGTTTCCTTGAGCATTTCCCAAAGATTCTAATTTTTAAAACAGTTTTTGACTATACCTTTATGTAAGGTACCTTTGTGAAGTGCTGATACATGATGGTGTCCAACGTCACAGTTGGTATATATTTGTATCCAAACTCACAGCATATGTGTTGTTGTATTTTGCACGATAATTGTTGTAATAAAGTTGTAGTTGTTTTCTGTACCATGTATTTGACGACTCAGAATGGGTTGGATGGAATGGACCTATTTTGGGGTCGTTACACCAGTACAAAACCCATTTCTAAAACCCTTAAATATTTCTTCACCTAGAACGAACGTATTATGCGCCAAAGACGTTGGCTCGAGCTAATGAAGATTACGACTATACCATTCAATAACATTGTGGAGGAGCGAATGTGGTAGCTGACGCGTTGAGTAGAAGATCGTATGCGTTTACGAGTGCGATATTGTTAACATAAAAACCCATTTTGTATAACTTACAAATGATGAAGATAGAGTTAAAGACTCTAAGGACCCACGTGAAGATAAAGAATATACGAGTAGAATCGACTTTAATCGATAAAGTTAAAGCCGCTCAAGCTACACACCTGGAGCTGATGAATGTGAAGAAGAAGGTTTAAGAAGGCGTTATTCTAGAAGCAAGAGTCGACGAAGAGAGAAAATCTCAACCCTTCATTTTATTGGCTCATTTAAAATCCTCGATCGAGTAGGAACTGTGACCTATAGACTCGATTTACCGCTAAGTATGTCGCGTGTTCATAACGTTTTTCACGTAACGATATTACGTAAATATGTGGACGACCCGAACCACATTATTGAATTAGAACTAGACGAGATAGCAGAAGATTTAACGTATGATGAGATACGTGTTAAAATCTTGGATAAGAAGAATCATATTCGACACTCAACGGTTATACCTCAAGAGTTAGAATCTGAAATGAAGTTAAGGTATCCTCACCTATTCGGCATACCAGGTACGTACGTAAATTTCGAGGGCGAAATTTCATAAGGAGGGAAGATTGTAAGACCCCAAATTTTATGAATAAAGATTTAATTTTCTCGAAATATTTTTTTTGAATATTATGGTATGGATTTGAGATAGTGTTATAGTTATGGGTAGTATTTTATAAATTTTGCAAAGTATGCAAGTTGTTATATAATATTCGATTGGTCGGGGAATATTCGTTTTAACAGGGAATATTCGTACGACGGTACAATTATTGGTGGACCCCACAACGGAAGTATTGTCGTAGTTAGAAAATGACAGAATTATCTTTTTATAAAAATAACGGCAAGTATTACCGTTAAAACTGTTGAACTACCCGGTAGTAAAAGTACAGTAATACGCGTGATTGCATAGTAGCACATGGTATTGATTATTGATGCTTACGTAAGAAGTCACTCAGTTATACTCAATTATTACTACAGTAATTGCTGCATCATATCTCTCATATTATTGATTCAATATTTGTCACAGAAGCATCTGCATAATATGATATATTATTAAATCAACAATTGAGACGACAAAGTTATTCATATTATTATTTATAATATTGACAATGTCTAGAAAGTTCTATCAAGGAGAGGTTTGGTCACCTAATTGCGTGCTAATAAGGAGAAATTCTTATCGGAAAGTCCCCTATTTCCTGGGAATGACTTGGTTGTTAAATATTGTGAATTATAATATTAATGATGAAAAAGTTCGTGTTGATTAAACATGAAATTGATAGTTCCATTGTGTGGGAATTATTAGTGTTTGTATAAATCGATATTTGTTTCGATAATAATTGATGTCTGGATGTTATATTGTTCAATCGGGTATTCGGGGCACTTTTCGTGTCCGAGTACTATTCACGAGTTACTATTCATAAGTTGCTATTCACGGGATACTATTCACCCAAAAAATATATATTTCTTTTTGGTCCAAATCATTTTTGGGTACAATATTATTCCATGAGGAGATGTGCCAATTTTTTAGATCGTTGGTTGAAATTATAATAGTAAATCAATATGGATCGTTGATGTAAAGTTTTAATAGTAACTTGTCCTTTTACGTTTTCCAAGAGTTATTTGTCCCTTCAGTTTTCCAAGAGTTATTTGTCCCTTCAGTTTTCCAAGAGATATTGTCCCTTCAGTTTTCCAAGAGTTATTTGCCCCTTCGGTGTTTCAAGAGTTAATTGCCCCTTCGCAAATAGTAGTTATCTCTTCAATATTACCAAGAGTCATTTTGACCCTTTGTTAAAACCAAGAGCCACTTTCAGTTCTTCTATAAATAGAAGCTCATTCCTTCATTATTTCTTACGAAATCACTGAAACTCTAGAGAGAGAAGCTATAGAGAGAAAGAAGAAAAGTATTCTACTACTTCGCTTTTTCAATATCCAGTTTCTTCTAAGGTAAGGGATATTATTTGTTGTACTCATAAGGGGTATTATTTCTTTCGTATTCATGAAGAGAACTTTTGTTATTCCATTCTTTATTATTCTGTTGGAATAACCTGTATACGTGGACTACCGTATACATGGTGAAATTCTTCTGTTATTCCATTCCTTATTATTTTGTTGGAATAACCTGTTTATGCGAAGTACCGCATACATGGTGAAATTCTTCTAATATTCCGTTTTTTATTATTCTGTCGGAATATTCTGTCTGTGCGTTTACGCCGGACCTGGTTCTATTATTTATTATTCTGTCAGAATATCATGTCTGTGTGTTACGCATGACCTAGTTCCATTATTTATTATTCTGTTGGGAATAACCTGTTTGTGCAGTCTATTGCACGCATGGTGAATCCTTCTGTTATTCCATTCTTTATTATTCTGTTGGAATAACTTGTCTATGTGGATTACCACATGCATGGTGAATGATCCTTCGCATTCATTCTTTATTAAATTGTGGAAATGATCTATCTACGTGGATTACCGCATTGCAGGCGAAAATCCATTTGTGATTTCATATATTCTATTATACTCAGTTGGTTAAAGCTTTGGCTTCTATACTCTATGAAATTAGTAGAACATTGTGGATATTTGCGCTTCATCCAGTATCTTTTCATGAAATATTCTTCTGAGCATTTTTGAATTTTACTCTACAAAGCAGTATCATGTTGACAATTTGGACGTTATTGGTTCCTAGATAAATTAATTTATAAATCTTTAAAATTTATTCTTGAACTTGTTTAATTGAATAATTATGTCATTGTCATCATCCCCATGCTTATATTGTGATGAAAGTCATCTTTGGCTTACGTGCATAGATGGACTTGGTATGATTATGACCAGGGATTATTCGGTATAATCATGACCGTATTGTGACGAATGATGTGGTAAAAGTCCTCCTTGGCCTGTAGTTCATTGGTGGACAATTGTTGGTATGATTATGACCAGGGATTATTCGGTATAGTCATGACCATTGATGATTACATGAATATCCTTGGCCGTGGTGCAGAGATGATTTGATTTTATTTATTAAGCTGAGTCTCAGCAGTAAGGTTGATGAAAAACTTTTTAAATCATAGAAGATAGTAGATTTTATGCTCTACTTGACTCTTTTAATGGATTGCTTATTCCGTTACTGTTGTTGATCTAAAACTTGTTGTCTAATGTATTCTATCAGTTGTTATACTGTTGAAGGCTAAGGATAATTTATTCTGCATTATCTTAGTTATAATATTTCTTACTGGGCTAGTTGAGCTCACCCTTTCTTTCACTGTTCTCTTCAGGAAATGAGAATATAGTTGGGATGAGTCGGGGAAAGGAGTGACGGTCCAGATGATAGCATTAGTAGTCCTCACTATTCTGTTAAATAGTATGATAATAATTGTAATGAGGACTCCATTGAGTGTGGATATTGTCTAGATGACAATATTCTTGTTAAAACTCTTAGATTATGTTTTGCCGTATTTTACACGACTGTTGTATAATTAAGTTGTATTTGAATTTTGTACCATGTATCTGGCGACCCAAGATGGGTGATGTATACCTATTTTGGGGGCATCCCAGTTGTTGTGGTAACTTATTTTTTTGTTGTTGTGTGTTTGATGGTTTGATACAAGAGGACCTGAACTAACTTAACAGAAGAAGCATGCATAACCCTTAAACGTGTGTCAATGCATGTTGCAAGATGCTTTAGTAAGTTTGGAGTTTGAATTATAACCTTTTTGAAAGAAAAGTTAAAAGACAAAAATAATGTTTATAAAACCTTACGCCTTTTTGGAATCGAACCTTTTAAGCATGTATTCGAAACTTAGTTAGTGTGACAACCCCAAAACAGGTCCATTCCACCCAACCCATTCTGAGTCGTCAAATACATGGTACAGAAAATAACTACAACTTTATTACAACAATTGTCGTACAAAATACAACAACACATATGCTGTGAGTTTGGATACAAATATATACCAAATGTGACATTGGACACCATCATGTATCAGCACCTCACAAAGGTACCCTACATAAAGGTACAGTTAAAAATTGTTTTAGAAACTAGAATCTTTGGAAAGTGCTCAAGGAAACCTTCGTACATGGGAGGCCACGCGTCTAGGTTATGATAGATATCATATGGCCACAGAATTATCCTTGGTTGACCCAATAGACCCCAAAGAAAAACGAGAAGATTACTATCATATTCTTCCCAATGGTGAGTCTTCTCTTGACTTATCATTATCTCCACTGTCTCTAATTGAGAATTATACTTCAAACAAACACCAAGATTATATAGGTAGTGCTCATAGATATACTCAGCAAGTGGATGAGCACATCCCTGTCTTATGATGACACGAGGTTGTATGTTATTAGACATCTTGTATGATAGTGACAAAACACCCTTCCAACGTTGGGTTCGCCTCACCCTATTTTCTTCACCAAATATAACTACTAAATGATGACCACCGTTCTATTCCCTTGTTACCCTCGCTCGACCCAGCTACACTCTTATTACCTGAAAGGAATTGTGAAGCAAAAGGGTGAGCACAACTAGCTCAGTAAAGAATATCATGACTAAAGATAAATAAATTATCAATAGTCTTCATCAATAATAAATCAGAGATTTAGAACATATGGTAGATGATAAAAATTTCAACCATAGTTGCAGCGGAACAGCAATCCATTAGAAGAGTCAAATAGACTATAAAGTCTATTATCTCTTCCATGTTAAAAATCCACCAACAATGTTTTATCCATGTAACATCACTCAACAGTTCCTTTCCACAATCATATGAATAACTCATAATCATAATTGTGACTCTAAATTTTTCTTCGCACCCAGGACGAATAATATTTTCATCACCTGTCTTTACCTGAAACATCAAAGATCATGGTTATACCAAATCACAGTTCCTGTTCATAATCATACTAATAAATCTATCTTTGCACTACGGCCAAAGATATTCAACAACAGTTTATCTTTGCACTACAGGCCAAAGATATTCATCAACAGACCATCTTTGAACTACAGGCCAAAGATATTCAACAACAGTTCATCTTTGCACTCGGGCCAAAGATATTCATCAACAATTCATCTTTGCACTACAGGCCAAAGATATTCCTCAACAGTTCATATTTGTACTACGGCCAAATATATTCATCAACAGTTCATATTTGCACTACAGGCCAAATATATTAATATCTCAAAGAAATATATAATCATTTCAGAATTTATATAAACAATAATTATAACCATGTTAATCAATTCACCTTTGCACTTAAGCTAAAGATATTCACTTATAAATTCAATGGTCATGATCATACCAGTCAACAATTCAACTTTGCACTACTGGCCAAAGAGAACCCATAGTCATGATCATACCAATAATTTACCCATCTTTACACTCAAGCGAAAGAGAATTTCAACATCAAGGTTATAAAAATGTTATATATGATAATAAAAACAATATGATCAACATATAGATTTAATCTCAAGAGTAATATTCATAAATCAACTATAATTTGGTTAGAAAAAGAAACCAATTTTGTCGTGAATAGTAACTCGTGAATAGTAACTCGTGAATAGTAACTCATGAATAGTAACTCGTGAATAGTAACCCTGACATGAAAAAGGTAGAAATTCCACAATAAAATACATACCAATATTTCGGTATAATGATATTGAAAGAATAATATTCTTAAGCTTATAAACAATTTATTTAAATTGTTTACACTTTACTAATTAATGCATTTAATCATCATAAAATGCCAACTCTTAAGATTTCATCATCAATAACCAAAACCCTCATCAAAAATCTGCATATACCTCATATATAGGATTCTCAAGCCATAAAATCCTATTTTTCAATTTTCTTACTTCACATAACATATTTAATTCATTTTCTCATAACTAGACTATTTTCATGAAAAATACCAAATCAGTTCCAAAAATATTTCTTTTCTGGAATTTAGCATAATATAGTCCCATAGTGAACATATATTTTTCTCAGAATTTTTAAAAGTCATTTACTATTTTTCATATGGCCAAAATAGCCGAATATTTAGACATTTATCAAAAATTGTACTTTTGTCTAAAAATTCTGAAATTTACAGAGTATACTTCTATCATATACATGTACTCCCAATAAAAATTTCATCAATTTTGGAGTTAACCACAAGGAATTATAAGCTGTTACTTTTAAAATAGTCTTTTCTCATAAAATTCATAACTCTCAATCTATACATCCAAAAATCACCATTTTTGGACACAATCAAGAAAACTCATCAAAATATCATTTCAAATTTTTCCAGAATTTTTGAAGATCAGAAAAATTACGAAACTGAAAATCATAACAACCCTTAAAATCCCTTAATATCCCTTACTATCCCTTACCTCAAAAGAGCAGTACTTCTGACTGGATATCGGATATGATGCTGAAGAAAACTTGCACTGATGAATAGCAACTCACCAAGTATCTAAAAACTCACAAAATATGCTTCATAATATAGAGAGAGAAAGAGAGAAAGCTTATGTTTCTGGTGTGATTTTCAATTCTAACTTAGCCCTCTATTTATAGGAAAATTTTGGTAGGTTTGACCTGCAACCTGATGGCTTTACCTGCTACTATTCCCACCCACCACATTTGAAATATAATTCAGCACATTTCTTCACCAACCACAAGTGGGGCCCACCAATTCTAGAATTTTCCACCAAAAATGATTTATAACCTGATTTCTGAATCAGCCATCTCTTAAAATTCATAACAAATCATACGTTCATTTTTAACGGTTCAAAATTTGTGGGCATATACTCAACTTATATATGTATAACATATCCAAAAATTACCACGATCCAACGGTCGGATTAAAAATTATAACCCCCGCAAAATATCTCAAAAACCCTGATTTTTAATACCTCCATTCCGACAAAAATACTGATAAAAACCTCAACATTAACTCCTTCATTTTTAACCACAAAAATATATCCCTCATTTATATCCACATAAAATAAATATTTTCTTATCATATGAATCAATAATTAATTATTCACAAATAATATTACAGAATCACACTTATGACAACCAGGCCGTTCCCAGGAAAGAGGGGGCTTTCCAATAAGAATTTTTCCTTACTGGCGCGCAATTAGATGACCAAACCTCTCCTTAGACAGAACTTTCTAGACATTGCCAATAATGTTATCTAATAATATTATTCAAATAATATGAATTATTGATCTGATAATGGGAAATACTCTGCAGCAACAATTATTGAACAACAATAATACAAAATTTCAACGTAGCAATTATTGAATCAATAAAATAAAATATTGAACAGTAATTACTGTAACAATTATTGAGTAGTGCCTTCTTACGTAAGAATCAATAATTTCAAAAATACTATGCAATACCGTGTGCTACTGTGCAATAACGCGTATTACTGTATTTTAACCACCGGGTATTCCAACAGTGTTAACGGTAACAACTACGCCGTTATTTGTAAAAACTCAAATTTGTCGTTTTCTTCACCCGACAGTTATTCTGTTATGGGGCCCACAAATGGCTGCGCCGTCGTACGAATATTCCCCGACAGAAAGAATATTCCACGACCAAACGAATATTCCCCGACAACAATGATTATTTTATAACCACTTGCTTATTTTGAAAAAAAATCATATTTCACTCATAACTTTAAACTTTTATCAATTTAACCATTTACTGAATAGTAATTATAAGAAAAATTGAATACTTTTATTTCATAAAATTCGGGGTCTTACAATCTCCCCTCCTTATGAAATTTCGTCCCCGAAATTTACGTACCTGGTATTTCAAAGAGTTGAGAATACCTTGCTTTCATTTCAGATTCCATCTTCCCTATCATCATGATTTCTCCATTGCTCATCTCCTGTATTTCAGATATCATTCTAGAATACAGCTTCAAAATAAGGGTTAATTGAACAAATTAACATATCACATAATATCCCAATATTATGACTGACCAACAAATAAGCTTAGGTAGGACACACTAGCGAAGGATTTACTCATCTCTCCCCTCCTAGTTATATTTCCCGATCTCCGCCAGAGATCATATCCCTAAGCTCTGATACCACCTGTGACGACCCCAAAATAGGTCCATTCCACCCAACCCATTCTGAGTCGTCAAATACATGGTACAGAAAATAACTACAACTTTATTACAACAATTGTCGTGCAAAATACAACAACACATATGATGTGAGTTTGGATACAAATATATACCAAATGTGACATTGGACCCATCGTGGACAGCACCTCACAAAACACCTTACATAAAGGTATAGTCAAAAACTGTTTTAGAAATTAGAATCTTTGGAAAGTGCTCAAGGAAACCTTCGTACATGGGAGGCCACGCGTCTAGGTTATGATAGATATCATATGGCCACAGAATTATCCTTGGTTGACCCAATAGACCCCAAAGAAAAACGAGAAGATTACTATCATATTCTTCCCAATGGTGAGTCTTCTCTTGACTTATCATTATCTCCACTGTCTCTAATTGAGAATTATACTTCAAACAAACACCAAGATTATATAGGTAGTGCTCATAGATATACTCAGCAAGTGGATGAGCACATCCCTGTCTTATGATGACACGAGGTTGTATGTCATTAGACATCTTGTATGATAGTGACAAAACACCCTTCCAACGTTGGGTTCGCCTCACCCTATTTTCTTCACCAAATATAACTACTAAATGATGACCACCGTTCTATTCCCTTGTTACCCTCGCTCGACCCAGCTACACTCTTATTACCTGAAAGGAATTGTGAAGCAAAAGGGTGAGCACAACTAGCTCAGTAAAGAATATCATGACTAAAGATAATTAAATTATCAATAGCCTTCATCAATAATAAATCAGAGATTTAGAACATATGGTAAATGATAAAAATTTCAACCATAGTTGCAGCGGAACGAGCAATCCATTAGAAGAGTCAAATAGACTATAAAGTCTATTATCTTCTCCATGTTAAAAATCCACCAACAATGTTTTATCCATGTAACATCACTCAACAGTTCCTTTCCACAATCATATGAATAACTCATAATCATAATTGTGACTCTAAATTTTTCTTCGCACCCAGGACGAAGAATATTTTCATCACCTGTCTTTACCTGAAACATCAAAGATCATGGTTATACCAAATCACAGTTCCTGTTCATAATCATACTAATAAATCTATCTTTGCACTACGGCCAAAGATATTCAACAACAGTTTATCTTTGCACTACAGGCCAAAGATATTCATCAACAGACCATCTTTGAACTACAGGCCAAAGATATTCAACAACAGTTCATCTTTGCACTACGGGCCAAAGATATTCATCAACAATTCATCTTTGCACTACAGGCCAAAGATATTCCTCAACAGTTCATATTTGCACTACGGCCAAATATATTCATCAACAGTTCATATTTGCACTACAGGCCAAATATATTAATATCTCAAAGAAATATATAATCATTTCAGAATTTATATAAACAATAATTATAACCATGTTGATCAATTCACCTTTGCACTTAAGCTAAAGATATTCAATTATAAATTCAATGGTCATGATCATACCAGTCACAATTCAACTTTGCACTACAGGCCAAAGAGAACCCTAGTCATGATCATACCAATAATCTACCCATCTTTACACTCAAGTGAAAGAGAATTTCAACATCAAGGTTATAAAAATGTTATATATGATAATAAAAATAATATGATCAACATATAGATTTAATCTCAAGAGTAATATTCATAAATCAACTATAATTTGGTTAGAAAAAGAAACCAATTTTGTCGTGAATAGTAACTCGTGAATAGTAACTCATGAATAGTAACTCGTGAATAGTAACCCTGACACAAAAAGTAGAAATTCCACAATAAAATACATACCAATATTTCGGTATAATGATATTGAAAGAATAATATTCTTAAGCTTATAAACAATTTATTTAAATTGTTTACACTTTACTAATTAATGCATTTAATCATCATAAAATGCCAACTCTTAAGATTTCATCATCAATAACCAAAACCCTCATCAAAAATCTGCATATACCTCATATAGGATTCTCAAGCCATAAAATCCTATTTTCCAATTTTCTTACTTCACATAACATATTTAATTCATTTACTCATAACTAGACTATTTTCATGAAAAATACCAAATCAGTTCCAAAAATATTTCTTTTCTGGAATTTAGCATAATATAGTCCCATAGTGAACATATATTTTTCTCAGAATTTTTAAAAGTCATTTACTATTTTTCATATGGCCAAAATAGCCGAATATTTAGACATTTATCAAAAATTGTACTTTTGTCTAAAAATTCTGAAATTTACAGAGTATACTTCTATCATATACATGTACTCCCAATAAAAATTTCATCAATTTTGGAGTTAACCACAAGGAATTATAAGCTGTTACTTTTAAAATAGTCTTTTCTCATAAAATTCATAACTCTCAATCTATACATCCAAAAATCACCATTTTTGGACACAATCAAGAAAACTCATCAAAATATCATTTCAAATTTTTCCAGAATTTTTGAAGATCAGAAAAATTACGAAACTGAAAATCATAACAACCCTTAAAATCCCTTAATATCCCTTACTATCCCTTACCTCAAAAGAGCAGTACTTCTGACTGGATATCGGATATGATGCTGAAGAAAACTTGCACTGATGAATAGCAACTCACCAAGTATCTAAAAACTCACAAAATATGCTTCATAATATAGAGAGAGAAAGAGAGAAAGCTTATGTTTCTGGTGTGATTTTCAATTCTAACTTAGCCCTCTATTTATAGGAAAATTTTGGTAGGTTTGACCTGCAACCTGATGGCTTTACCTGCTACTATTCCCACCCACCACATTTGAAATATAATTCAGCACATTTCTTCACCAACCACAAGTGGGGCCCACCAATTCTAGAATTTTCCACCAAAAATTTAAAACCTGATTTCTGAACCAGTCATCTCGTAAAATTCATAACAAATCATACGTTCATTTTTAACGGTTCAAAATTTGTGGGCATATACTCAACTTATATATGTATAACATATCCAAAAATTACCACGATCCAACGGTCGGATTAAAAATTATAACCCCCGCAAAATATCTCAAAAACCCTGATTTTTAATACCTCCATTCCGACAAAAATACTGATAAAAACCTCAACATTAACTCCTTCATTTTTAACCACAAAAATATATCCCTCATTTATATCCACATAAAATAAATATTTTCTTATCATATGAATCAATAATTAATTATTCACAAATAATATTACAGAATCACATTTATGACAACCAGGCCGTTCCCAGGAAAGAGGGGGCTTTCCAATAAGAATTTTTCCTTACTGGCGCGCAATTAGATGACCAAACCTCTCCTTAGACAGAACTTTCTAGACATTGCCAATAATGTTATCTAATAATATTATTCAAATAATATGAATTATTGATCTGATAATGGGAAATACTGTGCAGCAACAATTATTGAACAACAATAATATAAAATTTCAACGTAGCAATTATTGAATCAATAAAATAAAATATTGAACAGTAATTACTGTAACAATTATTGAGTAGTGCCTTCTTACGTAAGAATCAATAATTTCAAAAATACTATGCAATACCGTGTGCTACTGTGCAATAACGCGTATTACTGTATTTTAACCACCGGGTATTCCAACAGTGTTAACGGTAACAACTACGCCGTTATTTGTAAAAACTCAAATTTGTCGTTTTCTTCACCCGACAGTTATTCTGTTATGGGGCCCACAAATGGCTGCGCCGTCGTACGAATATTCCCCGACAGAAAGAATATTCCACGACCAAACGAATATTCCCCGACAACAATGATTATTTTATAACCACTTGCTTATTTTGAAAAAAAATCATATTTCACTCATAACTTTAAACTTTTATCAATTTAACCATTTACTGAATAGTAATTATAAGAAAAATTGAATACTTTTATTTCATAAAATTCGGGGTCTTACAATCTCCCCTCCTTATGAAATTTCGTCCCCGAAATTTACGTACCTGGTATTTCAAAGAGTTGAGAATACCTTGCTTTCATTTCAGATTCCATCTTCCCTATCATCATGATTTCTCCATTGCTCATCTCCTGTATTTCAGATATCATTCTAGAATACAGCTTCAAAATAAGGGTTAATTGAACAAATTAACATATCACATAATATCCCAATATTATGACTGACCAACAAATAAGCTTAGGTAGGACACACTAGCGAAGGATTTACTCATCTCTCCCCTCCTAGTTATATTTCCCGATCTCCGCCAGAGATCATATCCCTAAGCTCTGATACCACCTGTGACGACCCCAAAACAGGTCCATTCCACCCAACCCATTCTGAGTCGTCAAATACATGGTACAGAAAATAACTACAACTTTATTACAACAATTGTCGTGCAAAATACAACAACACATATGCTGTGAGTTTGGATACAAATATATACCAAATGTGACATTGGACACCATCATGTATCAGCACCTCACAAAGGTACCTTACATAAAGGTATAGTCAAAAATTGTTTTAGAAATTAGAATCTTTGGAAAGTGCTCAAGGAAACCTTCGTACATGGGAGGCCACGCGTCTAGGTTATGATAGATATCATATGGCCACAGAATTATCCTTGGTTGACCCAATAGACCCCAAAGAAAAACGAGAAGATTACTATCATATTCTTCCCAATGGTGAGTCTTCTCTTGACTTATCATTATCTCCACTGTCTCTAATTGAGAATTATACTTCAAACAAACACCAAGATTATATAGGTAGTGCTCATAGATATACTCAGCAAGTGGATGAGCACATCCCTGTCTTATGATGACACGAGGTTGTATGTCATTAGACATCTTGTATGATAGTGACAAAACACCCTTCCAACGTTGGGTTCGCCTCACCCTATTTTCTTCACCAAATATAACTACTAAATGATGACCACCGTTCTATTCCCTTGTTACCCTCGCTCGACCCAGCTACACTCTTATTACCTGAAAGGAATTGTGAAGCAAAAGGGTGAGCACAACTAGCTCAGTAAAGAATATCATGACTAAAGATAAATAAATTATCAATAGTCTTCATCAATAATAAATCAGAGATTTAGAACATATGGTAGATGATAAAAATTTCAACCATAGTTGCAGCGGAACATGCAATCCATTAGAAGAGTCAAATAGACTATAAAGTCTATTATCTCTTCCATGTTAAAAATCCACCAACAATGTTTTATCCATGTAACATCACTCAACAGTTCCTTTCCACAATCATATGAATAACTCATAATCATAATTGTGACTCTAAATTTTTCTTCGCACCCAGGACGAAGAATATTTTCATCACCTGTCTTTACCTGAAACATCAAAGATCATGGTTATACCAAATCACAGTTCCTGTTCATAATCATACTAATAAATCTATCTTTGCACTACGGCCAAAGATATTCAACAACAGTTTATCTTTGCACTACAGGCCAAAGATATTCATCAACAGACCATCTTTGCACTACAGGCCAAAGATATTCAACAACAGTTCATCTTTGCACTACGGCCCAAAGATATTCATCAACAATTCATCTTTGCACTACAGGCCAAAGATATTCCTCAACAGTTCATATTTGCACTACGGCCAAATATATTCATCAACAGTTCATATTTGCACTACAGGCCAAATATATTAATATCTCAAAGAAATATATAATCATTTCAGAATTTATATAAACAATAATTATAACCATGTTGATCAATTCACCTTTGCACTTAAGCTAAAGATATTCAATTATAAATTCAATGGTCATGATCATACCAGTCACAATTC
Organism: Panax notoginseng; assembly: GCA_016801055.1. Classification (NCBI taxonomy): domain Eukaryota; kingdom Viridiplantae; phylum Streptophyta; class Magnoliopsida; order Apiales; family Araliaceae; genus Panax; species Panax notoginseng. The sequence continues at coordinate 161,562,895 of CM029019.1, forward strand.
AACTTTGCACTACAGGCCAAAGAGAACCCATAGTCATGATCATACCAATAATTTACCCATCTTTACACTCAAGTGAAAGAGAATTTCAACATCAAGGTTATAAAAATGTTATATATGATAATAAAAACAATATGATCAACATATAGATTTAATCTCAAGAGTAATATTCATAAATCAACTATAATTTGGTTAGAAAAAGAAACCAATTTTGTCGTGAATAGTAACTCGTGAATAGTAACTCGTGAATAGTAACTCATGAATAGTAACTCGTGAATAGTAACCCTGACATGAAAAAGGTAGAAATTCCACAATAATATACATACCAATATTTCGGTATAATGATATTGAAAGAATAATATTCTTAAGCTTATAAACAATTTATTTAAATTGTTTACACTTTACTAATTAATGCATTTAATCATCATAAAATGCCAACTCTTAAGATTTCATCATCAATAACCAAAACCCTCATCAAAAATCTGCATATACCTCATATATAGGATTCTCAAGCCATAAAATCCTATTTTCCAATTTTCTTACTTCACATAACATATTTAATTCATTTTCTCATAACTAGACTATTTTCATGAAAAATACCAAATCATTCCAAAAATATTTCTTTTCTGGAATTTAGCATAATATAGTCCCATAGTGAACATATATTTTTCTCAGAATTTTTAAAAGTCATTTACTATTTTTCATATGGCCAAAATAGCCGAATATTTAGACATTTATCAAAAATTGTACTTTTGTCTAAAAATTCTGAAATTTACAGAGTATACTTCTATCATATACATGTACTCCCAATAAAAATTTCATCAATTTTGGAGTTAACCACAAGGAATTATAAGCTGTTACTTTTAAAATAGTCTTTTCTCATAAAATTCATAACTCTCAATCTATACATCCAAAAATCACCATTTTTGGACACAATCAAGAAAACTCATCAAAATATCATTTCAAATTTTTCCAGAATTTTTGAAGATCAGAAAAATTACGAAACTGAAAATCATAACAACCCTTAAAATCCCTTACTATCCCTTACTATCCCTTACCTCAAAAGAGCAGTACTTCTGACTGGATATCGGATATGATGCTGAAAAAACTTGCACTGATGAATAGCAACTCACCAAGTATCTAAAAACTCACAAAATATGCTTCATAATATAGAGAGAGAAAGAGAGAAAGCTTATGTTTCTGGTGTGATTTTCAATTCTAACTTAGCCCTCTATTTATAGGAAAATTTTGGTAGGTTTGACCTGCAACCTGATGGCTTTACCTGCTACTATTTCCACCCACCACATTTGAAATATAATTCAGCACATTTCTTCACCAACCACAAGTGGGGCCCACCAATTCTAGAATTTTCCACCAAAAATGATTTATAACCTGATTTCTGAATCAGTCACTCTTAAAATTCATAACAAATCATACGTTCATTTTTAACGGTTCAAAATTTGTGGACATATACTCAACTTATATATGTATAACATATCCAAAAATTACCACGATCCAACGGTCGGATTAAAAATTATAACCCCCGCAAAATATCTCAAAAACCCTAATTTTTAATACCTCCATTCCGACAAAAATACTGATAAAAACCTCAACATTAACTCTTTCATTTTTAACCACAAAAATATATCCCTCATTTATATCCAAATAAAATAAATATTTTCTTATCATATGAATCAATAATTAATTATTCACAAATAATATTACAGAATCACATTTATGACAACCAGGCCGTTCCCAGGAAAGAGGGGGCTTTCCAATAAGAATTTTTCCTTACTGGCGCGCAATTAGGTGACCAAACCTCTCCTTAGACAGAACTTTCTAGTCATTGCCAATAATGTTATCTAATAATATTATTCAAATAATATGAATTATTGATCTGATAATGGGAAATACTGTGCAGCAACAATTATTGAACAACAATAATACAAAATTTCAACGTAGCAATTATTGAATCAATAAAATAAAATATTGAACAGTAATTACTGTAACAATTATTGAGTAGTGCCTTCTTACGTAAGAATCAATAATTTCAAAAATACTATGCAATACCGTGTGCTACTGTGCAATAACGCGTATTACTGTATTTTAACCACCGGGTATTCCAACAGTGTTAACGGTAACAACTACGCCGTTATTTGTAAAAACTCAAATTTGTCGTTTTCTTCACCCGACAGTTATTCTGTTATGGGGCCCACAAATGGCTGCGCCGTCGTACGAATATTCCCCGACAGAAAGAATATTCCACGACCAAACGAATATTCCCCGACAACAATGATTATTTTATAACCACTTGCTTATTTTGAAAAAAAATCATATTTCACTCATAACTTTAAACTTTTATCAATTTAACCATTTACTGAATAGTAATTATAAGAAAAATTGAATACTTTTATTTCATAAAATTCGGGGTCTTACAGTTAGTTTTGTAAATACATATAAAATGTGAATTCAACGTACTTTGCATGCTTAGTTGTTGTCATGAAAATTTAAGATTTGGAAAACCAATTGAGTTATAAACTCATAACTTGTATTGTGAACTTTTGAACGACTATGATAGTATGCTTTATGCCTCTTGAGATAATCAACATGTTCACACATCTAGTTATACAACCAAATCTACTACATGCAAGCATGCATAGAAAGAGGTTGTTTGGCGATGTTATGTGGTTTAATGAATACTATAGTTAGTAGTTGATATAATGAGCTCTTTTAACTTTATAAAATGGAATTGTATGAGTAAATTTAACAAAGGACTAAACTTAGCCTGGAGGTTCTTCAACATGTATGAGTGACTTAAGTAATGTTTCACATATGATGTGACTAGAAGAGATCTAAAAATATTTCTAAAGATTTTAAAGGTAAAATTAATGTGAGTTACGCATCTATGAGTTTGAATGTGTGTAGTCTACATGAATTTAGATATGTGTGATGTAAGTATGCGAATATGTATATCAAGTGTGTGTGACTAATGAATACCTATACATACATAATTAGGATAACATAGTTCATTAAGGTGATTTTACGCTATAAGTGGTAATTAACACTAAAGGCATGTCTCCTAACTCACACAACTTTGGATTTTGTGCGAGTTCTCTAACTTCGTTTGATTCTCATATTGAACGCAAGTTTTCTAAATTCTTTACATTGTATATTGTATAACCCGAATTGTTGCCATACTTATATCGAGCAAATATCTATTACTATTAGAAAATCATTTGTATGCCTTAACATTATTACACGCATTGGACTTATCGTTCATAAATGCATTATAAAAGTGGTCTAAGCTTTTGATTCGGTTAGACTATAATCATGTGTTAAGAAAGTTATCCAAACCAATTGACTTGGTGTTGACTCTTGTAAATCTATTGAGATGAACAACCTTCTTAAAAAGGGGAAATTTTATATTGTCGGGGAACCGACGTGCGCACATGAGTATGATTAAATGTTATGCATAAGGTAGGGTACTTTAGGCTGATCACCTGTTGTACTCGTTTATATTGGTTTAAAGTATAATACTGTTAATTCTAGTAAGAGTTCTTAGTCCTTAGTGACTTCTCAGTGTTCATTCTTAATAAACCTTGAAATATTGTTGATATCATTCAGTCTATAGCGACACTTATTGAACACTCTTGATATTTCTTGATATCCTTGAACTATCAACTACTGTTATACCTTGGAAGATTCAAACGTTATAACGACTTATTCTTATTGCTATATTACTTGCTGGGCAAATTTGTTGCTCATTCTTGCTTCCCTAAAAACATTACAGTTAAGGCAGAGCAAGGAGGTACATCGAGAAAGGACAAAGGAAAGGGAAAGGCTACAGAATAGCTTAATCCTTTAAGTATAGAAGTATTATTGTTATTGTTATGCTTAATATGATGTATTAAGGATGATTAAAATATGTTCAAGTTTAATCACTAGATTGTTGTAGTAATGGTTACGATACTTCGGGACGCGAATATTTATATTATATCAATGTAAATTATTCTATTATTTCCGTTGTTGATAATTTTAGTTTGATATTAGAATTAGTACGTGACAAACTAAATTTGAGATATGAGTGTCTGGATTTGTGGGCATCACATGTTGGTATCAAAGCTATAGTTATAAACCTTAGGAGCGAGAGTCCTTAGATTATAACTTAGGAGAACTTAGAAGTTAGAGAGGGATGAAACTTATTTAGAGTTTTCGTAGAGAGAGACTTAGTGTGTTATAGAATATAACTTCATCCTATACAATGAACTTATGTTATTTAACATTCTGATGGAGTTATTGGTTGTTTTGTCTTATGTTGGTGTTTGTAGGATGACTGACATGGGAGGACCTAGCTGAGTGGTAGAGGAGGAGCCACGTGATATACATGTGGTATATGAGGCACCATTGATAGCGGAACCTATATCGGCAGTAGCCCCTATCGATAATGATGATGATGAGGAGGAGGAGATGGAGCCATTACCCGAGGAGTCTGATCCAGAGGAGGAGCCTGAGCCCATAGAGGACTCCGACGAGGCTACTTTCTAGGATCGAATATTGGGGGAATATGAGGAACAGATTCTGGAGTTAGGAAGTAGAGTGGAGGAGCTAGAGGCTGAGGCTAGGGAGAGGGAGTCTGAGTTCCAGAAATTAAGGGACTAAGACCATCAGAGGAAGTTAGTGATACAAGAGATGGAGGTGGAAATTGCTCAACGCAAGGAGGTAGGGATCCAGATGGGAACCTTGTTTCATAGGTCGGTGGCTAGGAATGTGGAGCTGGCGGGGAAGCTAGAAGAGTCTGAGCAGAGGGAGCTTAGTGAGAAGGCTAAGAAGGAAGCTCTTCGTACTCAGTTAGAGATGGAAGTAATGGATAGGATCCACTTTAAAGAGAAGTGGGAAGAATCTAACGACAGGGCTAACGATCTAGAGGATGAGGTGAGGTGAAAGAGAAGGAAGATGAACATGATGGGCTATGCTCTACACACGGCTATGGGAAGGTTGATTAATGGGGTAAATCACTACCTGGTAGAGCAGGGACAAACCCGGCACACCATAAGCCGAGATTTGGTGGCGCACATCTCCGAGAGGGAGTACCAAAGTGCTATGGAGCGCAGAATGCTAGATTAAGTTTAGGCGTTAGAAGTTAGTAGTGTAGTATTTCATTTCGTGATGTATAAGCTATTGTTGAAATCTCAGTCTTTTGTGTAAGATGTGAGATAGTAGTAAACCCCAACTTTTGAAAAAATGTTAGAGGGGTAGTAAGCTGGTGTTGTCCCCATCTTTTGTGATAATAGGGGATATGTGTTATCATTTATAGCAATATACTAGGGAGGATCATGTAATTGTAACAATTTGACATATGAATATAAATGATCTTATTTCTGAAACGTGTTATAAATTTTTTATCTATTTGAGAAATGTCTAAGTAATACATTAGATAATAAAATGAAAATTTTATGATGCAGAAACATGCCGCCCAAACGTAGAATTACTGCATCAAAAAAATCGGTAAATGATGAAAGAGGACCAGTAGATCCGATACAGAGTCTTGTAGATTTGTTAGGAGAAGCTCTTAGGAGAAGAAACGAACCAGTACCACCCATTCCCCAAGTAGCTCCGGTCATAAACTTTAAGAACTTTAAGAGTGTAGGAACTTCGAAATTCGTGGGTACTACCGATCCTATCGTAGCGCAAACATGGATCAAGGAAATGGAGAAAGCCTTCGCCATTGCTCGTGTGGGTGAAGACCAAAAAACTGTGTTCGCTACATATATGATGAGTGGTGAAGCAAACTACTAGTGGTAATCAAATCAACAGAGGGCGGGAGAAGGGACTATAACTTGGGAAAGGTTTAAGACTTTGTTCTTCGAGAATTACTTCCCGAAGAGCATGAAGAATATGATGGAGGTAAAGTTTCTAGAGCTTAAACAAGGGGAGATGACGGTGGCGCAGTACGCGACCAAGTTCAATGAACTCGCACGATTTGCAACACATCAAGTCGACACCGAAGAAAGGAAAGCTCGACGCTTCGAACTCGGACTAAAACCTTGGTTGTTTAACATAGTGTCGGTCCTTCAAATCGGCTCGTTCGCCACATTGTTGGAGAAGGCGATAATTGCCGAGGGAGGTAGCGAGGCATTGAGCCAATACTGTAAGACCCCAGTTTTTCATAAATAAAGATTAATTTTCTCAAAATATATTTTTGAATATTATGGTGTGATTTTGATATAATATTATAGTTGTGGGTAATATTTATAAATTTTGCAAAGTACGCATGTTGTTATATTATATTCGATTGGTCGGAAAATATTCGTTTTAACAGGGAATATTCGTACAACGGCACAATCATTGGTGGACCCCACAACGAAATTATTGTTAGAATAAGAAAACGAAAAAATATCTTTTTATAAAAATAACGGCAAAAGTTTTACCGTTAACTGTTGAAATACCCGGTGTTAAAAGTACAGTAATACGCGTGGTTGCATAGTAGCATACGGTATTGATTATTGATGCTTACGTGAGAAGTCACTCAGATATATATATATATATATATATATATATATATATGCCAGGTGAAGGAAAAATTGGTGGGTGGGGGGGGGGAGGGGAAAGGAAACGTGGATGGGAGGGAATTGTAATATTATTAATATTATAATTATTATAATAAGTTTTTTTTATGAAAAATAGAATATATTATATTTTATTGTGCATAGTGTTTGCATAGTGTCTACATAGTAAGTGCATAGTAACCAATTTGAAAATCAGACGAATTTTGATTCTGTGCCCGTGAATCGTCCGAACTTCCACTGTGCAGTCCGTTTCTAAATAGTATCCTTCCATTCTCCTATAAATAGGATTCTTAGTTAGAATTGAAAATCACACCAGAATCAGAGAATTCTTCTTCTATAATTTTGAGTGTATTTCTTTAAAGTTTTAAGAAGGTTTGAGCGTAGAAAATAGTGAAAGTTTTCTTCAAGAATATCCCCGCTATACCAGTTGGAATACTCTTCTTTTTAAGGTAAGGGATATTATTTTTGTTCAATATTCGTAAGAAATAATATTTTCTTTCATACTCTGTAGTATGTAAGTAATATTATTTCGTTTCAGATTTCGAATTCTATACTCATTTTGTTAAAGTTTTGGCTTCTATACTCCATGAAATTAGTAGAATATCCTTGATATTTGCGCTTCATCCAGTATCTTTTTATGGAAATATTATTCTGAGCATTCTTGATAAGTTTTAACCTTTTTATGCTGGAGCACTATTCATGGGGTACTATTCACTCTGTTACTATTCAGTCGGGGTACTATTCATGACAAAAATTAATTTCTTTTTGGTCCAAATTATTTTTGATACAATATTATTCTTGAATTTTACTCCACAAATCAGTATCATGTTGACAATTTGGACATTATTAAATTATGGATAAATTTAATTATATATCTTTAAAAATTTATCCTTTGCTTTCTTTTAATTGAATTCTTATATCATTGTCGTCATCCTCATGCTTATATATTGATGAAAGTCATATGTGGCCCGTAGTGCATAGATGGACTTGGTATGATTATGACTAGGGATTTTTCAGTATAATCATGCCCGTAATATTACAAATGATGTGGTAAAAGTCCACATTGGCCCGTAGTGCATTGATGGACAGTTGTTGGCATGATCATGACCATTGATGAAAACACGAATATCCTTGGCCCGTAGTGCATGAAAAATTTGTGGTCGTAATACTAATGAATATCCTTGGCCGTAGTGCAGGGATGATTCGATGATATGAATTATTTATTTAGCTGAGTCTCAGCAATAAAATTAATGATAAAATTTTTAAATCATAGAAGATAGTAGATATCATGCTCTACTTGACTCTTCTAATGGATTTCTTGTTCCGCTGCAGTTAAACTTGATGTTTATTATATTTTATAAGTTTAACACTATTGAAGGCTAACGATAGTTTATTCTGCATTATCTTAGTCATAATATTTCTTACTGGGCTAGTTGAGCTCACCCTTTGCTTTCATTGTTCTCTTCAGGAAATGAGAATATAGCTGGGACTAGTCGGGGAACGGAGTGACGGTCCAGATGTTTGCATTAGTAGCCCTCACTATTCTGTGAAATAGTGTGATAATAAATGTAATAAGGACTTATTTTGAGTTTGAATACTGTCTAGATGATAATATTTGTATTAAAACTCATAACTCATGTTGTATATTTAAGTTTGTATTTGTATTCTGTACCATGTATTTGGCGACTCAGAATGGGTGATGTATACCTATTTTAGTGGCGTCACAGTTGGTATCAAAGCTTAGGGATACGATCCTTGGCTAAGATGTGAGACTAGAACTAGAGGAAGAGACGGGGAAATCTTTCGCTAGTATGACCTACTTAAATTTATTTGTTATTTAATTGGTCGGTCAGAATATAGGGGTAATATGTTACGTGTTAATTAACCCTTATTTTGTGGCAGAGTTTGAAAATGACATCCGAGAATGTTGAGATAAGCAATGGAGCACATGAGATCGCTGAGTCATCAACGATCAATACTCAGGATAATGTTCATCGGGAAGGTAATAATCCTCAAGAAAACAACAACACTGACAAAATGATGAATGATGGAATATTCAGAGGCTTTATGCAATTCACGCAACATCAGGCGAGAGCGACTCCTGTTCAAAATGCAGGTGAAAACACTGGCAACTCTCGGATAGTCATCGCTAAGCAGTTCAAGGAGTTGGGACCACTGGAGTTTTTAGGAGAGCCAAAACCACTTAAGGCGGAGGTGTGGATAAAGCAGATCACCAAGATATTTGATGTCTTGGGATGATCCGAGGAGCAAAAGGTTCCCTTTGCCACCTTCATGTTGCGAGGAGAGGCAGATTACTGGTGGGAATTTATAAAGTGTACTCAACCTGCCACACTGAAGATGTCTTGGGAGAAGTTCCAAGAACTGTTCAACGACAAGTACTTTCCCGAAAGTATTCGTCACATTAGGAGGTAGAGTTCATCAAGCTGGAGCAGAACAATATGTCCGTGTCACAGTACGAAGCTAAGTTTGTCGAGTTATCCCGGTTTACGTCCCACTTGGTTGATAATGAGGAGAGAATGACGCGAATGCTTTTAAGAGGTTTGAAACCCGAGATACGTTAATACCTAATTTCTCACAAACTGTGTTTGTATTCATATGTTATAAATAGGGCTCAGTTATTGAAGCGCGATAGCGAGTCAACCCAATCAAGAGAGAGCAGTCGGTAAAATGATAATACCAGTGGTAGCAGTCATCGAAGCGGTGACAACAAACGTGGAGGGATTCAGCATGTCAGAAATGGTAACCACTTCGGTGGTAATCATGGCCAAGACAATAAGAATGGAAATTTTAAGAAGACGAGATTCAATAATGATGGAAAGACGTCAGTACCAGCACCCGTTGTTAAAGAAGGAGAACGATCATCGATCGTACATGGCTAAGACAAAAGCTTTCCATGATAAGCAGATTTTGAGGAAAAATTTCACTATTGGGCAAAAAGTTCTTTTTTATAATTCACGATTGAAATTATTTCCAGGTAAATTACGTTCTCATTGGGAAGGTCCATTTGTTATTACTAATGTGTTTCCTCATGGTGCCATAAATATACAAAATCCAAAGATAGGGTGTATGTTCAAGGTGAACGAACATCGGTTGAAATCCTTCTTGGATAGTAGTCAAATTGAGAAGGTTGAGATGGTAATGTTGATGGATCCGGCACAAGGATGATTGAGATTAGTGCAGTCGAGCTAATGATGTTAAACAAGGGTAGCTACTTGGGAGGCAACCCAAGAATTAGGATTTGATCTTTCTATCCCTCTTCTTTTTAATTTGTTAATTATAGTATTTTCTGCTTTGCATGATTTTCTTACATTGGGGACAATGTAAGGTTTGAGTGTGGGGGAGGAGATTTAGTTTTTTTTAGGAATAGTAGTCCAAAATGGGTATAATCTGAAAATTTGCTGAAATTTTTGCTTGGTTCCATAATTCTATTTGCCTAAGTGTTTAAAAGGTTAGAATCAAGGATTGAAAATTTGATGCTTAATTTCAAAATATGTTGGTATTTTGTTGATACATGAGTACTTGAATATGTGAAGCATGCTTTGTTGACTTAGTTATATGTGGAGTTATCTATGTGCACTGATTTTATGCTTTAGAACTATTTTCACTACTTAAGTCAATGAAAGAACCATATAAAAAAATTGAATGAAAAGTGAATAAAATGAAGATGAAATTGATGTAAAAGAAGAATAGTGATTTGCTTCAATGTTCATTATATGAATTAACTGGGTATCCAAGCCTCGGGAAGCATCGGTATTCACGCTGAAAAGTGTGATGGATAAAAACAGCTTAACTAGTCAATTGTTGTGGTCTTTGTTACTTGAATAAGTAAGTCATAAAGGTGTCTCTACACCCAACACCCTAAAACCTTGTGGTTTGGGAGTCGTTGGTGGAAAGTTCGCTACATGGATAACACTGAAAAGCCTAAGGTAAAGAGACATCGCACATGTCAAGAAAAAATATGAGAAAAACATCAAAATATAGTCATCTGGGCTAAAAAAAGGCTCTATGAAAAGAAAATAAAAGGCAGAAAAAATATATTTTGAGTTATGAGATAGTGTGCATGGTTTTTGCTTCATGATAACTAAGTTGGGTAAGAATGTGGATTATGGGATGGTCACTTATGTGGATATGGTTCGATTTAATAGAGTTTATTGGTGAGATGGTAAGGTTATTAGTCATGAATTGATTGATGAGGTACTAAATAGGTTTTTGTTGATAAACATTGATATTAATGAATTGTAACTTGAACTTTTTGGTACTATGGTTGAATAGAATTTTGTGAATGATAGCATGACCTTGGGTTTGGTTTACCCAAGGACGTGTAAAAGCTAAGTGTGGGGGAATTTGACAAGTGCATAATATTCATTTATTTTGATTCCTTTATGCGTACTTTATGGCATGTTTTGTTGTTAACACGAGTCTAATAAGGTTGTGTATGGATTTCAGGAGTGAAATGGAGCTTACGTGTTAAACTGGGACAAATCGGAGTTGATTGCAGCATTAATAAAAAAAGAAGAAGATTCAGAACTCAGCAATCTGTGCCCCGACGAGTTTTGCTAGGCCAAAATATGCGCCCCGACGTAGACCTCTCAGTGAGTCACGCCCTAACGTTCTCTGACCCCGCCCCAGCAAAGACCTTTTTGCTTGACTGCACCCCGGTGGATTTTTCATGAGCAAAATCTGCGCCCCGGCGCATATCCTTTTTCTGATTTTGGAAAATTTTTTGCAGACTTATAATACAATTTGGATTGCAAAATTGTTGGATTGTTAGGATTTTGTTAGTCTTTATAAATACATGTAAGACTTAACATCATACAATCATCTTCTATATTCATTGAAACCCTAGTTTTGGAGAATAAAGGCATTTGGAACTAATTTCTTTATTCAATTCTGAATGGATGTTAAACCTTGTTCATTGTAGCGAATGTGTTATTTGAGTTGTGATTCTGAGGACAGAATCCTTTTAAGAGGGGAATGATGTAACATTCCATATTTTTTTTAAATGTAAGTTATAAATATTTATTGATTTATATAAATATTTATTGGATATGTTTATTATTGAATAAGTAATTGTTCAATTTGATTGAGTTTATTTAGTTAATTATTTATTTGCTAAATAATTAATGTGATTTAGTTAATTATTTAATTGTTAAATAATTAATGTGTTATGTGGATTGAGTTATGTGATTAAATGAATTATTTAATAAATTGTTATTAAATAAAGTATGATAAATAGCTATGTTATAAAGAGTTATTAAAATAAATTAAAGTAATTTTAATTTAGTTTTGCCAAACAAGGTTTAAGTATATTAATTCTTTTATTTTTAAATGGGTTGCCAAACAAAGCCTTATGGCTTTTGGATTTCTTTTGAATTTAAATTATTAGTTAAATAAATAAATAAATAATATATATATATTTGGTAACTGATATATTAATAGGGTAATAAGAGTGGCGTCGGTTTTATGCGTTTTAAAAACATACGTTGGCTTTTATTTTAAAATTACGTATATTGTTTTGGCTTAAGCCTAATGAAAATAAAAGTTGTCTGAGAAAGATTTCGGAGATAGTGTGAGAGAGAGCCAGAGAGAGAGGAAAGTTCTGAGATTATCCAGCTTTTGATAGTGAATAACAAAGTTTTCTTAACAACAAAAGGTATGTTTTATAAACCTTATTGTATATGTTTTATATTACAGCTATGCGAATTTGTATGTCTCTGTGTTCTTCTTTTTCATTGTGTATAAAGTTTTACAAAATTATCTGTAAAACATGTTCTAGAATTGGTTATGATGTTACATGTTTTTATTTTTATAATTGTTATAGTTAGCATATATATATGTGTGTGTTATATGCTAAATTACGTATACACGAAAGGAATATTTTTTTTACAGTAAACTTATATGCATGAATATGAAATTTTTTGAAAGTTAATAAAAAAATTAGTATATGGTTATGTTAATTGAGACTTGTGTTTAATTGGGTAAGAAATTAAGCAGAGCAAGGAATCGAATGGAGATGACTGTGTTTACTGTGTCAAGATATTTCTTCAATGGAGTCTGTATTTTTATTTGTCAACCATGGAGTTTTGATCTAATAACAGCGTTTCAAAAAAATTAGCCTATGATATTGTTAATTAGTGGTTGGTAATTGGTATATGGATAATTGTTAACTTTTAGGTGTAATTTGCATTAGTTATTCATATTAATTAGTGTTAGAATTGAAGTTTTAGACAGAAAATTTAGTAGTTCTGTTCTTCGTGGTTGGTTTCTCTGAGTTTCGGCGGCCCAGCGTCAAAATTCACGCCCCAACGCCAATTTTCGCGCCCTGGCACCAATTTTCGCGCCCCAGCGCCAAAATGGGCCGTAGCTCGCGCCCCAGCGCCGATGCTCGCGCCCCGGCGCCACTGTTCCGCGCCCCGGCGCCGGAAAAGTGGCCTAGTTGGGCAGTTTTGGCCTCCTGTAGTAAAACGGCCATAACTTTTTCATATGAACTCCGATTTAGGTAATTCAAGATGATTCGGAAAGAGGACGAGTAGACCTACAACTTTCATTCTTTAATTCTTTTTATTTGAGGTCTGTAACAGTAGTCAAAATGGTCATCTTTATGACTGTTGTGTATTTGGAGCCAATCGGAGGGCGTCGGGATGCACGAATGCAAGTGCAACCCTTTGGGTATTAGTATAACTTAATGATAACATGTTGGACATGTATTAGGATGTTATATCAAGTTGTTAATGTACACGTGGTGTAATGGCATGATCATTTAGGTAGTTGTAATAAAGCTAAAATGTAATGTTCATGAAAGATGTGCTGTGTTTAAACTTAAACTTAGTTAGTAGCTATACTAAGAGTAATAAAGGAACTCATAAAGGTAATGTTAGTGTAACTAATGTGTATTATCAATGCATATGATATGTGTAGGACTTGGGGTGAATGTGAATAGTAATTGTTTAACCTACACGCGAGGCAAGTTCCCTAACCTTTTCTACTTTATTATTCAGCAAGGTTACTTTTCACTGTTATGTTATACTTATGCAAGTTCTCTAACTCCAAACTTCATTGTGCAAGTTTGAATTCGTTAAACACATTATCGCTTTAATTCCATTTCAATTGTACAAATTGCTAACTTTACACTTTCGTAGAGTTAGATTGTTTATTGTTGATTAAGCTCGTGTATCTATTGGTTTATGAGGATGCATGTTATGATTATTCCATGATTATGCTATTAAATTATTCCTAAAGCATGATGTTAGTTTATAAATATCAATTCAACTATGATTATTCCATAGTATACAGTTATGTTGTTTGTAATCAACTAACCCTTAGTTGATTACCGTTAAATTCTAAATTACCCCATGATGTATCCAAACCAAACTCACTTTGGTACGGACTTGTATTCTAAATACTGAGAAGAACAACTCTTTTATAAGAGGTTACGCTTAGCGTTGAAATGATTGTGCACAATACATTGTACGAAGGGTTGATCCCCCTAAGTACGTGAAGTCCTTATAGTCTTATGACTGTTAAAGTTTAAGTTGAAAAATTACTTATAACTGTGGACATGATTTGTGGTCAATAGACCCTCAGTAATTGATTAAAGTTTTTAGAAAGTAATAGAATTTATTGTTCAGTTCTATTAAACCTAATGTTGGTACATGATGTAAAGTTAACTGATTTATTTATTATTATTTCAAGTGGGCCTTGTTTGCTCACTCTTGCCTGTAAAATTTCTTACAGCTAAGGTTGAAACTGGTGATGTACCTAGCACCAGTAAAGGGAAAGGAAAGATGAAACAATGCTGAAGACCTGTAATAGATTGAATAGTTTATTTTCAGACTTGTTTAAGGATTGTAATGAAGTTTATATTAATTTATTTTCCGCATGAATGAATGTTTGTAAAGGTTAGATAACCTGGGAGATTTTTATTTAAGTTTAATCCTGTATGGGCAGGTTTTATTTATTCAATTTTATCAATTGGGTAGTTAGTAATGAATGTTTTGATTACGTGAACACCAAATCTTGAGGAAATGAAGTACCAGGATTTGGGGGTGTCACAGGTTGGTATCAAAGCTTTAGGTTATGAACCTTAGGTGGGGGAAAAAGCCTTAGGAAGTAACCTTTTGAAAAGATAGTGGAGTTAACTCTTATCGAGTTTTAAGAAAGAAGTAATAAAACACTTATGTGCTTATGTGTTTATAACTTATGTGCTCGCGAGTGTCAAGTAGAATGATTAATAACTAAAACTTTAAAATTTTGTTGTCAGGATGACTAATGTCGGGGAATCTAGTCAAACTAGGGAGGAGGGACCTCTAATGCCTATAGAGGAGGAGCCTCGCGACATTCAGGTAGTTTGGGAACAACTACTGCCACGGGAGTCAGCCCCGTTGGTCACAGTAGTTGAGGATGAGGATGATGATGTGGAGACAGACGAGGAGGATCCTATGGAGTTACCACAGGAGGATGAGGATGACGAGGATGAGGAGGAAAGGATTCCGCTCAACTCGATTGCTGGACGTGTATACGATGAGGTGCATGACCGTAACGTGGAACTTCAGGATATAGTTGAGGAGTTACAGGAGATAGTAGCTGAACAACAGACTACAATTACACAAAAAGACGGCGAGATCCAGGATCGTGATGAACGACTGACAAACACCGAGGAGAAGCTGACACAGACTGAAGGGGAGAAGGAACAACTGATCGAGACGGTCGTGGAACTGAAGAAAAAGCTGAATGAAGAAGCTACCAAGAGGGTGAGAGCTGAAGACGCATACGAGGAAGCTTATCAACGAACTGGAAGAGCAGTAAGGGACGCACAAGCAAAGAGGATGAAGATGGAAGAGATGGATAAAGTATTCAATACCGTGATCAATCGAGCTCAAGATCGGGTCATGGGTTATCCAATTCAGTTGGAGACTCTGCCATCATACGTGTTAGATCGCCGAACCATGTTCCGTGTTATGGAAGAAGAGAGAGTCAAAAGGCGACTGATTATCTTAATAGATCATCGTAGGAAATTTGTCTGTTTTGCAAATAATAAGTGTTAAATAATGTGTAAGTCCCGAGTGTTAAGTAACCATGGGATATGAGAATGATGATGTTGCCCTGAAACTTTTGTAGTTCAGGAAAGTAATGTAGATAGCAGAGATGCTATTGTGTTATTTTTTTCAAAAGTTATGAATAAATAAAAGTTATTATTTTATTCAAAGTGTTATGTGCTATGTGATTATTTCTTTGTTGAGGCAAATTAATTAGAAATACGAAAAGAAGTTGAGTAGTGGTCTAATAGATGATTTCTTTAACAGAAAATGCCTCCCAGACGTCAACCAACACGACAGAGAACCACTGAAGAAGCTAATGACAGTGTTGATGCGAATCCCGTTCAACAACTAGTGGCACTATTGACAGGAGCGTTGCAGAATCAGCCTCAAAACCAAGGCACAACGTTTAAGGAGTTTAAGGCGGTCGGACCACCTGAATTTCGTGGGTCAATGAATCCGGTCGAGGCACAAACCTGGATTATGGAAATAGAGAAGGTGTTCGATGTCGCTAGGGTAGGGGATGAGCAGAAGACTGCTTTCGCAACTTTCATGTTGAAAGCAGAAGCTAGTTATTGGTGGCGAGCCAATAAAACTCGGGAAGGGCCAGGAGTGATGACCTGGGATAGGTTCAAGGAACTGTTCTTCGAGACCTATTTCCCGGAGAGTTCAAAGAGTCAGCTGGAAGTACAGTTTCTGGAGCTGAAGCAAGGGACGATGACGGTATCCGAGTATGCCGCAAAATTCAACGAGTTGGCGAGGTTTGCGCCATATCAGGTTAGCACAGACGAACGCAAAGCGAAGAGGTTTGAACAGGGACTGAAGCCCTGGCTGTACAGTAGGGTTTTCCCTGTTCCAGTTAAAGACATTTGCAGCAGTAATGGAGAAAGCAATACTCGCTGAAGGTGGAGGAGAGGCGGTGACCAAATTCAACCAGGAACAAAAGAAGAAGAAGAATGAGAATGAAATGAAGAATGGAGGTGGCAGCAGTGGAAATAACAATAACAACAGCAACAACAACAGCTTGAAGAGGAAGTGGAATGGGAACGGGGGAGCTGGAAACCAGCAGGGTAACCAGCAAAACAAAAAGTTTGAAGCATGTGCGATATGCGGGAAATTTCACAAGGGTGCGTGCTTGATGGGGAAACGAGTTTGCTACAATTGTGGCCAGGAGGGTCACATCGCCCCAAATTGCACTCAACCAAAGAACAAGGCGTGCTTCACGTGCGGATCCAAGGATCATTTTGCTCGTGAATGCCCTAAGAAGAAGGAGGGAGGGACAACTAGAAACAATGGAGGAGGTAACAATGGAGGTACGTGGGCTATTACAGGACCTGCAGCATCAAACAAACCCACAGCCAGAACCTTCAACATGACTGTGCAAGATGCTGTGCAATCAAAAGATGTGGTGTCAGGTATTATCCCAATCAATGATATTAATGCATATGTATTATTTGATTCGGGTGCTACTTGCTCGTTTATATCTGATGAATTTGCCAAGAGGTTAGAATTGCCTAGAGAAGAACTGAATTTTTCTTTGAACATAGAAATTGCGAATAAGGAAATAATCCCTGTTAGGTTCGTTTACAAGAACTGTAGGGTAAACATTAAGGGGAATATCTTGTTAGTAGATTTGATTCCGATTAGACTCGGGGAATTTGATGTAATTTTGGGAATGGATTGGTTGTTCAATTATGGAGCAGTAATTGACTGCCAAAAGAAGTGTGTAAACCTTATGACTCCGTCAAAGGTAGTATTTTATGGTAGCAAGTCGCCTAGACAAATGAAATGTCTGACGACTATGCAGGCCAAGAAGTTGTTGAGTCAAGGTTGTGTGGGCTATTTAGCTTACATAGTCGATACTCAGAAGAAAGGTGTGAAATTAGAAGAAATACCGGTAGTGAGAGAATTCGAAGACGTGTTTCCAGAAGATTTGCCAGGACTTCCGCCGGACAGAGAAATTAAATTCGTGATCGACTTAGTGCTGGGAACAGCACCGATATCAAAGGCTCCGTACAGAATGGCTCCGGTAGAAATGAAGGAACTGATGGTACAGTTGCAAGAACTGCTAGACAAGAAGTATATTTAACCAAGTGTATCGCCGTGGGGAGCGCCAGTTTTATTCGTGAAGAAGAAGGACGGGTCAATGCGTCTTTGCATTGATTACAGGGAGTTAAACAAAGTCACTATTAAAAACAAATACCGTTGCCAAGAATAGATGACTTGTTTGACCAGTTGAATGGTGCTAAATACTTTTCAAAAATTGATTTGAGAAGTGGGTATCACCAGTTGAAAGTGAGGAAGGAGGATATACCACGAACGGCATTCAGAACTCGGTATGGACATTACGAGTTTCTGGTGATGTCTTTTGGTTTAACAAATGCCCCTGCCGCGTTCATGGATTTGATGAACAGGGTATTTAAACCATTTTTAGACAAGTTCGTAGTGGTGTTTATCGACGACATTCTGGTGTATTCCAAAACTCAAGAAGAACACGTGGAACATTTACGTCTGACATTGGAGACACTAAGAAAGGAAAAGTTGTACGCGAAATTCACTAAGTGTGAATTTTGGCTCGACCGTGTACAATTTTTGGGTCAGGTGATTGACAAAGATGGGATTTCAGTAGATCCATCGAAAGTGGAAGCTGTAATCAATTGGGAACAACCAAGCACACCTTCGGAGGTGAGGAGTTTCTTGGGGCTGGCCGGTTATTATAGAAGATTTATTCAAGATTTTTCTAAGATAGCCACTCGTTAACAAATTTGACACGAAAGCTGTGAAATTCGTTTGGACAGAAAAGTGTGAAGAGAGCTTCCAAGATTTGAAGAAAAAGCTAAGTATGGCACCTGTGTTAACCCTACCGATAATACAGGAAATTTTGTGGTGTATAGTGATGCCTCACACAAGGGTTAGGTTGTGTTCTTATGCAGAACGACAAAGTTATTGCCTATGCATCAAGACAATTGAAAGATTATGAGAAAGGGTATCCGACTCATGATTTGGAATTGGCTGCAGTGGTATTTGCTCTCAAGATATGGAGACACTATCTTTATGGAGAGAAATGTGAGATCTACACAGACCACAAAAGTCTGAAGTATATTTTCACTCAGAAAGATTTGAACCTGCGTCAGAGAAGGTGGATGGGAACTGATAAAAGATTTACGATTGTGAGATCTTTTATCATCCGGGCAAAGCGAATGTGGTTGCGGATGCTTTAAGTAGGAAAGGTCGGAGAGAAATTAATGCTGCTAACAACTCAGGAGGAGCTCATTTCAGCAATGACAAAGTTAGAACTGGAAATCAAATTTCCACAGAATCCGACGAACAATTATTTCAGATAGAAGCTGGTCCAACTTTAATGGACAAAGTGAAGAGGCCCAACTACAAGACGAAGAGTGTGCGAAAATCAAAGAGAATTTGATTGAGGCGGTGATGTAAAATACAAGATCGACATGAAGGGTTACTACGGTTTGAGGGAAGGATCTGGGTTTCAGCAGCACCAGAACTGAAAGAAGAAATTTTGATCGAAGCTCATAGCTCAAAATATTCATTCATCCAGGAGCACGGAAATGTATCAAGATTTGCGCCGACATTTTTGGTGGCCAAATATGAAAAGGGATGTCGCGGAATGTGTAAACAAAGTGCTTAACATGTCAGAGAGTAAAAGCCGAACATCAAAGACCCAGCGGATTGCTTCAACCGTTGGAAATACCGGAATGGAAGTGGGAGCATATCACGATGGATTTTGTGGTGGGTCTTCCAACTACTCAGAAAGGATACGATGCGGGTAATAGTAGACAGACTGACAAAAATCTGCACACTTTTTGCCAATAAAGATTAGATTCAATCTTGATCAGCTGCAAAACTATATATTAAAGAGATCGTTGCAAGACATGGAGTTCCAGTGTCAATTGTGTCAGACAGAGATCCGAGGTTCACATCAAACTTCTGGAAGAAGATACAGAATGTATGGGAACACAGTTGCGAATGAGTACGGCATATCATCCGCAAACAGATGGCCAAAGCGAACGAACGATCCAGACAGTAGAAGATATGTTGAGAGCATGCGTCATGGATTTAAGGAAGCTGGGATGAGCAATTACCGTTGGTGGAATTTGCCTACAATAATAGTTATCACGCGAGTATCGGCATGCCGCTTACGAAGCGTTTTATACGGCAGAAAGTGCAGAACTCCACTGTACTGGGATGAAAATTGGTGAACGTCAACTGTTGGACCACAATTGTGCAACAACTGCTGAGGTTATCAAAACTCATCAGGATAAGATTGGTAGCAGCTCAAGACCGACAGAAGAAGTATGCTGATCAACACAGGCAAGATCGTGCATTTGACGTAGGAAGCTTGTATTCCTAAAAGTTTCTCCTTGGAAGGAAAAATTCGTTTCGGTAAAAAGGGGGAAAACTAAGCCCGAGGGTTTATTGGACCCTTTGAAGTGCTGCGAAGTGGGGGAGAAGTGGCTTATGAGTAGCTCTACCTCCAGAGTTGGAAAACATTCATAATATTTTTCATATTTCGGTGTTACGACCATATAAACCCGATTACAAAGCACGTAATAGAGTACGAACCGTTGCAGTTCGAGAAAGATTTATCTTATGAAGAGGTTCCTATATAGATAGTCGACAGGAAAGAACAAGTGCTCAGGAATAAAGTGATACCTTCTGTGAAGGTGATTTGGAGGAACCACAACGCTGAAGAAGCAACGTGGGAACTCGAAGAGAAAATGTTGAAGGAATACCCTGAGTTATTTGTTTAATCCGTGTCTTCGATTCTGAGGACAGAATCTTTGTAAGTAGGGAAGAATGTAACGAATGTGTTGTTTGAGTTGTGATTTGAGGACAGAATCCTTTTAAGAGGGGGATGATGTAAACATTCCATATTTTTTTTAAATGTAAGTTATAAATATTTATTGATTTATATAAATATTTATTTGGATATGTTTATTATTGAATATGTAATTGTTCAATTTGATTGAGTTTATTTTTTTAAGTTAATTATTAAAATTTTTATTTGCTTAAATAATTAATGTGATTTAGTTAATTATTTAATTGTTAAATAATTAATGTTGTGTTTTGTGGATTGAGTTATGTGATTAAATGAATTATTTAATAATTGTTTATTAAATAAAGTATGACAAATAGTATGTTATAAAGAGTTATTAAAATAAATTAAAGTAATTTTAATTTAGTTTTGCCAAAACAAGGTTTAAGTATATTAATTCTTTTATTTTTAAATGGGGTTGCCAAACAAAGCCTTATGGCTTTTGGATTTCTTTTGAATTTAAATTATTAGTTAA